>JBBPNG010000494.1:0-21475 GCA_038091095.1 Leccinum incarnatum
GGGAAAGAGGAATTCCGAGATCTCTGACATTAACCTCTCCATCGATTACTTTTATGAAGCACTCAACCTTTGCTACGCTTCGGCCCGTTCCGTCGTTCTCACCAATCTAGGTGTCGCTCACCTTCACCGCCACTCGCTGAAACACAATCTGTCTGACATCGAGGTCTCCTTTTCGCTCATCAAAGCGGCTCTAGAGTTCCAACCAGAGGACTATCCACTTCGTGGAATGACGTTCCTGATGCAAGCCAAAGCCGTGATCGCCATGTTCCCCCATGAATACACCATCGTCGACACCGAGATCGCGCTGGACATTCTTCGTGCTGCGGATGATGCGTTTACTGCCGGACAACCGATGCTCATCGAGACATACAGGGAACTCTCCCATGTGTATTCCCTGCGGCATTCCATCACGCACGACGATGGTGATCTGGAGGAGGCATTCAAATACCGGATAGCGGCTGCGCAATATCCTAATGGAGGTACGGAGGTCCAGTTCGAAGCAGCAATGCAATGGGTAGAAGGCGGAGAAAGGTTTAACCATTCATCCCTGCTGGACGCGTACAAGTCTGCCATACGCATCCTAGACTTGCATCTCGTCCTCAAACCTTCTCTGAATCTCCGACACGATATCATCAAGTCGCGAGCGTTGTCGATCTGTGTAGATGCGACGTCTTGCGCGCTCAGACGCCACGACGTCGTTGGTGCGGTGGAGATGTTCGAGCACAGTCGGGGCCTGTTTTGGACCTTTATGGCGCGTTTGCGGACCCCGCTGGACGAGTTGCGGGCAAGCGCCGAACCGGACGGCCGGGATCTGGCTGACGAGTTCGAGAATCTGAGCCGTCAGCTAGAGACACCGATGACCTTGAGCGACGACGGAGAGAACGGGCAGAGATTCAGGCGCATTCAGAGGGATTGGAGCGCCGTGGTCGACAAGATACGATCTATTGACGGTTTCGGCAAGTTTTTGCTGCCGCCTTCGTACGAGGATCTCCGAGCTGCCGCGATCGGGGGTCCGGTGATCATTCTCAACGCGAGCAAGTATTCGTGCGACGCGATAATTGTGCTCGCAGACGCAGAGCCGATTCACGTCGCTTTCCCGGAAGTTACTATTTCTGATCTCAAGAAGATGTCGTCCGATTTCCAACGTCTCAGACAGAGTCTCCGCCGATTTTCAAATGACAAGGAGAAGGCGAGCGATGAAAAGGCACTACTTCTCGTGCTGCATGATCTGTGGAACTATGTCGTCTGTGAGGTGGTCCGCCGTCTCGAACCTTACGCGCCAAGGAACTCGCGAATTTGGTGGTGCCCGACCGATGTGTTCACGACGCTCCCGATACATGCTGCCAGTCCGTATCGCAAGCGCGGACTTTCGGACGTCTATGTCTCGTCGTACACCCCCACGCTTTCCGCTCTCATTCGCAGCCGAAACAGGCGGAATAACGCACAGCAGGGTGCGGTGCCTCGTCTCGTGTCCATCGGACAACCAAATTCGGCTGGATTCAATCAATTGCTCTCCGTTCGCCAAGAGCTCGACTTGGTCCGCAGGCTCCTGCCCGAAGCGGTCGAGTTCACCGAGCTCACGGACGAGGCGGCGACGCGCGACGCTGCCTTGTTTGCCTTGAGCACGCATACATACGCACACCTCGCCTGTCATGGGAAACAAGAACTCAAGGAGCCTTTCCTCTCCCACTTTGCGATGGGTGACGGCCACCTGACGTTGCTCGACATCATTCGGGGCCATCAAGCGGGCCACGAGACCGAGTTTGTGTTTTTGTCTGCGTGCCAGACGGCGACGGGCGACGAGAAGGCGCCGGACGAGGTGATCCACCTCGCTGCGGCGTTGCAGTTTGCTGGCGCGCGGAACGTCGTTGGGACGATGTGGTCAGTGGACGACGAGGTCGTCACTCTTACTGTGGAGGCGTTTTATCGTGCGATGGTGAATGAGGAGGGAGTGTTTGATCCTTCTCGTGCTGCGCGGGCTCTGAGAGCGGCTACGAGGGCGACCAAGGATCGTATACCCTTGGATCAGCGAATGGTGTTCATACATATCGGTGTCTAAGATGGTGATGCTTGCATGCCACTTCCTTATATATTTTCGAGATGTGAGATATTGCATTGGTGATGGACGAGGTGGCTCCAAGCTGGTTGAAACGAAAATGATCGCTGGCTTGATCATCGCAAGGGAAAGGAATACAAAGGTAACGAGAAGAATGATTTCACCGTTTACTCCTGGACGCAATTCTTTTGCTCTTTCCTGGGCGTTTACTCTGACCACCCGTGCGCTTGCCCCCTGCTTCCCGTTTGCCTCCAACCACATGTTTGCCCTTTGGCGGACCGCTTCGCTTGCTAGGACCAGCCTGATTTCTTGAACGTTTAGCGGCAGGGCGATCAGAGATGGCGTCCTCGACTGCGATATCGAAGGCATCTCCGTCCTGTTGATCGAGTGGCCCTTTATTTTCTGCATGACGAATGCGTGAGTCACTCGTACGAGCAAAAAAACTGCTCTCGGTCTTACTTCGCTTGAGCGACTTGAGTCGCTCGTCCATCTCCTTCTTCCCCTTTTCCCTCTCGCGCTGTTTCTCGAGCTGAACTTGCTTGCCAAACTTTTTAGCTGCGCGTTCCTTGCGTTTTTCTTCTGATTTTTTGATTCCGGCGCTCTCGTCGAGCAGCCGGGAGCGGATGCGTTCCATGTGGGAGTCTGACTTGACCATTTCGGCAAAGTAGTCCGAGGGGCGGGTGAATGGGAAGGAATGGGAGGCTGCGAGCTCGCGTGCGCGGTTTGCAGAGTAGAGTGCTTGTTTATACCTGCGAAGAGTGTTAAAGGATAATGAATATCGGGATGAACGCGGTCCGCTCACAATGCGAGTTCACGATTCAGGTCGTCGTCGACGTCGACATCGATGGTTTCTGGGAAATGAATGACGAGGGTCTCGGTCCATGGCAACGATGGGTCGAGTTGAATCGTCTCGCGTATTCGATGAAGAGCTTCCTATCGTAAAAAAAGTTAAGCAAGCAAGTAAAAAGAAGTGCTGGAAGACGCACGGTGTTGTCGATTTCGACTTTTCGTTTTGGTACGACATCTTCGTCGAGTTCAGCGTCCTCGAGGGCGTCTTCGTCCAGGGCGATATCTTCCTCTTCCTCCTCCTCCTCGCTCTCTTCGTCTTGGGTTTCTGGCTCGGGCTGTACGGCTTTTTCGATAGCCTTCATCGTTCGAGGTTGTTGCCGGATAAGGAAAGACGGACAAGCTGTGAAATCTTTTTGACTCGACCTCGACGTTCCAGACGTCCTCAAGCCCTTGTAAAACAAAATGGTGAGGATAATTTAGCAGAGATTCCCTCCCATTGACTTTATATGACCAACGACAGCGGCCAATTCTATTGCAAGGCAAGCGCTACTTTGTGTGGCTTCCTCACGAGTGAACTCAATCGGAATCAGGCCACGAGCGTTCTCTAACGCAGATAAAATTCAACGCCGAGGGCGATCTCCTTTTTTCATGCTCAAAAGACGACATCATCAACGTCTGGTTCTCTCATAACGGTGAACGCCTGGGGACATACGACGGTCACAATGGGACAGTGTGGACGATCGCTGTCGATTGTAAGCTCGAATCGCACTCTGGACGTCTCCCGACTCTCACCACGTTCAGCACAATCCAGATTCATGGTTTCCGGGTCGGCGGACAACGAGCTACGGCTGTGGAACGTCTCGAACGGGAAATGTCTGTACGTTTGGGAGTTCCCGACCGCAGTCAAACGGGTCGCGTTCAGCGACGACGATGAGAAGGTCGTTTGTATCACCGAACAACGCATGGGCCATCAGTGCGCCATTCGTGTTTTCAAGCTGAACCGCGACGGCGATGGAACTGACCGTATGTTCTTTTCTTTTTTCCCCCTTCGATGGCACGGCGTTGCGTCCCGTGGCTCACGTTTACCCTTTCCTCCCCATTCTTCCTTTCCTTCTACAGAATCACTCGAACCGGAATACATGTTTAATCCCGTCGGCTCCAAAGCCACGGTGTGCGCATTC
This sequence comes from Leccinum incarnatum, assembly GCA_038091095.1. Classification (NCBI taxonomy): domain Eukaryota; kingdom Fungi; phylum Basidiomycota; class Agaricomycetes; order Boletales; family Boletaceae; genus Leccinum; species Leccinum incarnatum. The sequence goes on from JBBPNG010000494.1 coordinate 4,027, forward strand.
ACCTACACGCCCAATATTGTCCTTACCGGGCACGAATCTGGCAAAGTCGCTCTGTTCGACGTCACCACAGGCTCAGAAGTCTCAAACAACGAGCGCGCACACATGGATTCCGTGACCGATCTCCAGCTTTCGCCAGATCGGACCTATTTCGTGACGAGCAGCAAAGACAAGACCGCACGGGTTTGCCGGCATTTCTTTTTGCAGGCCCTCGATTCCACTCATCATATTTATAATTACAGCTACACGATACTAAAACTCTGAGAGTGCTCAAGACATTCACTACAGAGACCCCGCTCAACAGTGCGGCACTCGCACCAAACAAGCCTTATGTGAGCACTAACGCCCTTCCACGATGCAGTCCGTTCTAACACTCCAAACAAATACAGATTCTACTCGGTGGAGGGCAAGAAGCGATGCATGTCACGACGACATCTATGCGGCAGGGAAAGTTCGAAACTCGTTTCTGGCACAAGATATTCGAGGAGGAGGTTGGGCGGGTGAAGGGTCATTTCGGGCCTGTGAACACGTCAGTCTGCTTCTTGAGCACGCATATATAGTCAGCTGATTGTATTATTAGCATCGCCGTCCACCCCGACGGTAGTTGTTATGCGTCTGGAAGCGAAGACGGTTTCGTGCGGGTCCATCACTTTGAGGAGTCGTATTTCCGAGCCAAACCCTACGGTGACATGGAGATTGAGGATTGAATGGATGGCATATGTATATGGATATCCTACATCCCATGGCGAGGCAATTTACCATTTGTCCTGCCAGCGCAGGATTTTGACATCAAAGCTAACGTCGAAGCATTCTGAAGTGAACCTCATCTAGTTAAACCCCTACGTGCACAAATGCGATCTGCTGTGCCAACGGCACTCCCCTCCCGACTGATTTCACCGCCTCCTTGAGCGACCGTGCAGCGTCTGTACATTGCATTGACCCGCTCGTCTTTAGAACGATCTCCTGATAGAACGCAGCAGCCACCCGCTGCATCGCCTCGTCATCCACCGGCCAAAGCGTCCCGACGACGCTGCGCACGCCTGAGTACTGCAGCATAGCGGCCAGATGCATCCGCTCCCCCGCAGCGTCGTCCCCATCCCCATCCCTGTCTGGACCAGCGCTACTACACGCCCACTGCCCAGCCACGAACGCGAACTCAGCATGCGGACCCCCCGTGGAGTAGTTACAAACGTCTTGCAACGACACCGTCGTGTTTCCGTTTGCCTTGAACCTCGTCCTCGCGAAGATGAATCCCGAACGGCACGGCAACGCACGGTCCAGCGAGGCCGGACAGGCGATATGAAGCCACGCCCCCGGCTCGCGGAGCGCGGCGAGAACGGACTCTGCGGTCGTTACCTCCGAGCTATCGAGGCGCCTGAAGGGAACGCCGGGCGGGATGTGGTTGCGTAGTAGCAGGTCCGGCGCGTGAGCGGTCTTTTCGCTGCAGCCGTCGTCGTCTCCACCGCCGTGGCACGCCGCACTGTCGATGAGCACGATGCTAGCAGCAGCAGTAACGGCGGAGGTCGCTGTCGCTGTGGTGGTTGTGGTGGGCGTCGTCTGGCTGCCTGTGGTCAAGGACTGTCTCGACCTCTTGCTCCTGAAAAAGCGCGGGACCATGCTCCCGCGACGGGAGCGCCCCTCGGCTCTGGAACGGATCAGGGCCTGGAGCGTGGGCGTGTACGATGAGATGTAGAGCTGTGGTAATCCCTGCCCGCCTTGCCGGTAAGGACCTGCGGCGTGCAGCGGCAGTGACGCGAACGCGCCACCAGGGCACCACCACAGACGGGATCCAGTGGGTACGAAGGGTTGTAGATAGTCCATGATCGGGCAGACGACAAGGTCCCAGAGGTCCGACAGCAGATATTTGATGGCTTCGTCCTCCTTGCTGTCTCCTTCGCCCGTCGTGGATTTACGAACGAGCTCCTGAAAACGCCTCGCCATCCTCGATACGTCCCAGTGCGTCACTTGCGAAAGGGGAATGTGCGTGGGCATCTCAGTATGCAGCAAGACGAGAGCATCGCACCCCTGCGGGCTAGCGTTGAGGACGACGACCGGGCCTTCCGATCCTACACCCTCCAACTCCGCAAAAGGTGTAAGTTTGAGAAAGGACTTGAAGCCCTCTACGCGCCGGATCTGCTCTACCACCACTTCCTTTTCCTTCATCAACTGCTTGACGTCCTTGGAATCAGACTTGGCAGCCCTAGAGGCGCGCTCGAGCCGCAAAGAGAGGCGCTCAAAGGCGTTTGCCAACGCCGCCCCCTGCTTCCCCGTGAGCCGCAGCTCGTCCACACAATTCTTGCCCCGCACTAGCTGCGACCACAGCACCGATCTCCCAGCTTCGAACACCTCGACGGCTTCCATCGGTTCCTGGAAACGCAGCGCGAATGAAGCCCCGTCGTATGCCAAGCTGAGAGCATGCCTCTTGGCTAACCGCTGCCGAAGTTCGGGCGAGCGCATCGTCGAGACGCGTAATTTGACCAGACGGAGCGCGTTGCGGTAGACGTCGACGCCCGATCGATGGCCGTACGTCTCTGCGTATCGGACCCATTCCAGGGACGCGTGGAATGCAGGCCATAAATTTCCGCCGGAGCCGCTCATGCTGAGTTCGTGATGCCCGAAAGCTTCGTTGAGATCAGAAGGCTTCTGTTCGACGAGAAAGCGGAGGTAGTACGTCGACGCTAGTTCTGCGTAAACGTCCGAGATCAGCGGGTGGGACAGTGTGCAGAGGTCTTTGGCGTAGAGGAGGTGTTCGAGTACGGACTCGATGCCCCCGGTTTGCCAGGGCAGAACGCGGGCCTTCAGAATTCGGGCGAGCAGGAGGTTGCGCGTTGCACGCAACGAATCTGATACATGGCCGAGGTTCATGGAGGTATTACAGTGAAGGATGGCCTCGTTGAGGTCGAGTTCGTCCCCAGATTCTTCTTCGAAACGCAGTAAAAGGGAGTATGCGAGCACCTGGGATGATGTCGCTCGATCTGGATGATGAGATGGTAGCAGCTCGAGCGCCTCACGGCAGTACGAGATAGATCTATCCAAGTCCATGATTTCTCCGTACAATCTAAACCGTTTCTCCAGGCTGGTTGCAATTTTTTGCAAGATGGTTGTACGACGATGATGGTCTCGGCAAGTTTCGTTCAAGGCTTCGTTATAAAAGTTAATGGCGCTATGAAGGTCTTCGGGATCGCGGAGTTGCTCGAAACGAGCATCGAGGGAAGCGCCGACAGCTTCCAGCGTGGCGACGCGCCGGTGTAAATCCGCGGAGTGAATTTCCAAGGCGATGAAAAGCTTCTGTATGGCCTCCTCCAGGTCGCACAAGACCTCCAACCTTGAGAAGCGGAGGAACAGTGCATTCCCTAGACTTTCCAAGAAGATCCCTTCGGATTTGTGGTTAGGGGGAAGGAGACTCAGGGAGGTGCGATAGTGTTTGATTGCGAGTTCAAGATCAGGTAGATTGGATTGCAGCTCATAACGCATCTTGAGTGCATCAGCTAGATCATAAAACACCATGAATTGTTGTGAGTCGTCAGCAGACCGAAGCTCGAGCACGGATTTCAGGTTCTCTATTGCAAGATGCAGGTCCTCAGTTTTTCTGTACATTTCAAATCGTTTGATGAGCGCAGTCGAGAGACAAGAAAGTGCAAGCGGATGGTCCGGATGAGCTTTGTTCATGTCATGCAAAGCGACGGACGAATATTTAATGCAATTCTCTAGGTCCCGTGTGTCGTTTTGCATCTTAAAGCGGGAGAAGAGGGCGTTGGCGAGATTATAGTATGATGATGATATATTCTCCCCTGGAGAAGAGCTCAACACAACATGATATTGGTGGATTGCGTCATTAAGATCAGAGGCGGCCCCAGTGCACTGGAATCTAGAGAATAGAGCACTGGCGTAGTTCATAAGGGCCATTAGGCGACGATCAGGGGGGAGTATGGAGAGTGCGGTGTGAAAGTGCTTGATCGCCAGTTCGACATCCTTCTGCATGCCGTACTTGCCGTACCGGACGAGTAACGCGGTAGCAAAGTTGGACAACGAGTTGGCCCGCCCCGGATGTCCAGGAGGACGAAAGTTCAAGACCGTGAGATGGCACTCTATCGAGTGATCCAGATCAGCAATATCACCATGACGCTGAAAGCGCATGGACAGTGCGTTGGCAAGATTGCCGAGTAGCTTGCTCTGTGTGTCATTAGATAGGTGTGTGGATGTCTTGGACACCGTCAACGCAGAGCGGTAGTAAAGAATGCATAAGCTGAGGTCCGAAGGTTTTCCCTGCGTTTCGTAACGGGAGTAGAGGTCGTCGGCGAGATAGACGAGGGTTTCAAAATCCTGTAACATGATCTGTTCAGTCCAGATGTCAACGACTTGACACTAGCTGCTCACGCTCATCCGATTAAACGATGTTCAGCATATATTTGCTTTGGAGCAAGGTTGGAGCGGCGACTCCGTTGTGGGGGCAGATGTGGGCGAGGCTCGGGTGGTCCCGTTCCCCACAGCTCCCAAGATATATGCATGCGACATCATGTTTCAGGGCATAAATGAATGATGCAGAATTATGTCATGTGACTGGGATCTTGCCGGAAAACGTCTGCAACCGCCACTGGGCGCGAATTCTGGTCGCACGCAGCGACACTCGGATGTCTGGAAGTAAAACCTGGTCACCGGTTTATACAATGGTAGTAAGAAAAGCTGGTTTGGGTCCTCTTCACCTCTTTGGGCCACACTTGAATTTAACCGCATTGCATTGTGGGCGCAGACTGGAGCGTGAGGCTGAACAAGTAGCGTGTGTGATGGATCCCAATTTTGAGCCTATCATGGCTCGATAGAACTCCCGCTGGCGGGAATAAGTTTATCGGGACCGAATCCGCGATGAAGCGAACGAGGGTGGAGTGAGAACACGAGTTTATTTACTTACTACTTGAGAGATCCGAGCAGAAATTCCCATGATGAGCGCCAAACGTTGTCGACAAAGGACGTAATCAATCACCAGTCATCGCATGCGATCTAGGATCAAAACTCTGCATCTCTTCAAAGCGGCGTCAGCACCGCAAAATGGCTGTCGAGTGGCATAAGTCTTACGCTAATTTCCTCGGCTTCGGCTTCCATTTGACGGCAAAAAATCCGTAGTGGGACGTTCAAATTGACGGCGCACTCGAGGAACATGAGAATTTGGTGAATTGAAAACAAGTCGGACAGAGTACAAGCTGCAACCAACTTCGACATCACCTCGAATATCCTCGGTTTGTGTACCGCCCGCAGATAACAAGCCAGGATTTCGTTTCATGATGCATATCGTGAACAGACGGTGCCAACTGTACACGGCGGAGACGTGAACCAAATTTTTTGAGGCGAACAATACGACTTTCTAGTAGAAAATTGAGCAAGAATTGCTGACCTAATGGAAGTGGTCCGACCGCAAAAAAACACCGTTGTTGCTAGGCTACATATCAGAATATTTCCGAAGCTGCCAGGGCCTCCATAGACCATAGTACATACGTACGATAGTATGGGCGTGGGACCTGGCGTCGAATGATTTATTGCGACCTGTCGGCGCTTCTGCCACTGGCAGTACTACTAGTTGCCTGGCAGGAAGCCTCACTGTAAAATAATAAACGGAACGACTGGGATTTAACAGTTCTAAAGGTACAATGCTGCAACGTTCGGCGGAAATGGGGACGGACAATGGCCAACTTGGACTCAGTTCAAAACTGGAACCTGTTTCTTTTAACGACTGTACTAGTTGGCGTGGCATCCGTCGATTGACCGGGCGATCGACCCGGATGCCGCTTTTCAGGCTCCGACGACGCGACTACAAGTCCTCGAGCGAGCAACGCACGCTCCTTGTCTCCTGCCGCGTCGTCAAGCGTCCGTATCGCTTCCGCATCATCATTTAACGACTGTACTAGTTGGTGTACCTTTGGACCTGCATATATAGTTATTGCATTTCGATCTCAGCTCGTCGGAGGTTTACATGATATCTGGGCTGACTCCTGAAACTCAAATTGCAAACCATTGTCGTAATATGCAGCTCAATCATAAGTATCGATCGGCCCCGACGCATCAAACCTCCTTCAACGACAACATCAGCAAGAGCTGCGTAAAAAAGTCAGCGCAGGGTGCTTAAACAAAGAATATACTCACTGCCTCCATCGACGCACTGTCTCCGCGTTGTATCAACCACGGAACGTTACACAGAAACTCCTCCGCGCTCTGTTGAAACACTAGATCGTCTACAATGTTCGCCCCGTGTTTAGAATTCATACAAACACCCCTATCTATCTTCCGTCCCATAGTTGGAGGAGGGAAGCTCGGGGACAATGCAGCCATGCACGTAAATGCAAACGAGCGCGACTGGAACTTACAGTCGCCACCCGCACAAATTACTAGCGTCGCTCGACTCACAAAATCGAGAATCCGTGCCAATTGGGCGAGAGCGAGGCGGGGTGCCGAGTACCCGTCGCCGAACACAAGGGTTCGTTCGACATCGACATGACGCGCAGGAACGTCCGAGCAGCCTTCAATGGCGACACAGACGCGGTCGTGGACGTCTGGATGGAAGAGGGAACCCCCAGGCGAGAACTTCTCTGCAATATGGGCGACAGAGTGGTACGCCCCTCTGGTGGAGAGAACGCGCTCAATGAGCAAAACGTCCTTCGATGCTCCAAAACCATCGGCAGTTGGTCCCAGGCTCACTCTAAGAAGCGTATGATAGTGCGATTGATCAACTGGCGTATCCCATGCGTCCTCTCCCGTGGCAAGTGCAGTGCAAATTTCGACTTTTTGGATGGACCTGACGGGATCGATGGGTACTTTACGACACCAAGCATCAAGGGGTATAGAAGTCGGGGTGGCGACAGGCGTTGAGTTGAGAGAGCGACGGGAGAAGGTAGAGTCGAGCGAAGCCATGCTAGGATATTAGATGGTGAGGGGAGGGAAAGAAACAAAGGAAAGGAGAGCGAGGCTTTATACATTGTCGAAAAAGCCCCTCTTCGCCTGTCCGATCATATTGATCGGAAGTCGGAAGGCGTCAGCAAGATTGACAATATTATGTAATGACACTACCTGTTTAACTTTTTTACGTCCACTGGCATGGCATGCAGCAAGACAATGGCCACGCAGTTGCATTTTTTTCGCCAACTACACGCTGGATACTATACTCAGTGAGGATATTCAGCGTATAAATGCTTCATGGATGATCAAACCTTTCTTTTTTCAGTATTTGATGTGTCCGACTCGAGGCTAGTCAGATGGTAAGTTTGCGAGTCGTTCACTTGTATCAAGCACACGATACCGGTCGCAGCCACGTTTCCGGACATCTTGGGGACAAAAATACACAAGCGCTGCTTTCAAGCTCGCCAGACTTTTGTCGACAACATTCCCATCTACGCAGCTCCTGTTGAAAAGCAATCCGAACTTTCGAACTCCACCGATCCCATGTCTCTTTCTGACGATCCGTACCTGCAATCATCCCCTTCGATGTCTCCGCGAGCTGCCGATGACCTTGGATTATCTACTCGCTGATATTGGGAGCGATTTATCATCGGACCACACGTACGAGTTCACAGACTACCTCGAAGAGATGCAGAGTCAAACAGAGGAGAGGAAAACTTCATAACCTGTTTGCTGGGTCTAGATGTCGAGCTTGGTCATGAGACAGAGTATGGTATCATGGAAACAAGTGACAATGAAAACGAACTGCTCGATATACTTGTGTCAGACATTGACATTGAAGGTATAAATGTGAATATTGTCGTTTCAGGTCCGTGCTGACAGCTTAACCAGGCCTGCTCTTTGGAACCATTGCTCCAGAACGCGGACACGTGTGAAGAATGTCGTGGTATCTTCCGACTCCCCATGTTATCCTTGGCGCTCAAAGGCAGTATGTTGAATGTGCTCGTCCTCGTATATTTCTTGACGTATTGACGAGAATTTAGCCCTCATTTACTATCTACTTCACCCTGGATCCAATTTTCGGAACAACAGAAGCTCTATTGAGTTTTCGTCTTTCGCCGTTTGACCCACCGCCCGACCCGGATATGGATCGCGCTCTACACGTCGTCTGCTATCTTTGTCGACGAGATGCCGGACCACTTCCCGCCACAGATGGAGAACATATATCACTTCAACGACCGGTTCATTCACAGGGAACCACAGGCACCAGCGTTCTGGACGCGTTTGCGGATATCATCCGCCGGGCTTCCGAGTTATATCCCCTGTTGCTTCCCACTTGATCACGACGACTACTTTGGACCTCGTCATTGCCAATTTGCTCGAGCACGAAGCGAAATCAATGAAGGTGTGTACCGTTGTGTTAATCGGTGTTGAGGATACGCCACTCATGCGATGAGTAGATATCGAACGCGGCTTGGCAATAATCTACTTACCAAAGAACGCTGTTTGGTGTTGCAGAAGCTTATTCGTTCATGGTATTCCCGCGAGAGGTCCCCCTGAATGACTACATTCAAGCTATCCCCGAGATGACCCCGTTCATTGATAATGTCAAGTATGTGCCTTATCTTTCGGATCGTACGCCGAGCTTTATCGTCGTCGTCTCTTCGGCTGGATATGTTCGCTTCCACACCTCTGCACCCAGATACCACATGGACGACTTGGGGCCTCTAGGCAACATGTTCGGACACTCTCGGATTGACTGCATTCATGGATATCGTATATATGCTGTTTCGTTCTGTCGCATCCATCTCGGGGATGGGAGTTCTTTGATACGTCATGATGTCAATGCCATGCTTCCAAATTTCCTGGATTATAGATACTTATCCCGATCACAATCTTGCTGTACGTGTGGTGTCGTGATCTGACCCTGCATCATAGTATGATGGAGAAATGATGTGGGTTATACCTGAGATCACGATTTAGTACCGGGTTATCGTTATCTCGATTGTAAATGGCAACTGGACGTGACAGTTCTCAACCAAGTTCTATGAAAACTGATCGGACTCACTCGCTCATTGCATTATTGCATCCAATTATTCGACGTGTGCCGGAAGAGTTACTACCGTGAGTGTGGAATGTGTACTTGCGTACATACGTTGCCAACTCGACTCATGGGGTAAAATACAACACCTTTATTGACCGAAAATGGCGAAGGAGGCCCGAGGAAGCGATTCACCAATCAAGTGTCCTGCTGATATCTCTATGGCGCGCCGTAAGAGGTATGACCCCAGTCACCTATCTATCTGCATTGTTATTTATTGCGGACCAGGGACCTGGCCCCGACTTGAAGTCAGGAGGGTTACAATAGTACAAGAATTCTCAACTCGTAAAGACGAGCGTGAAGCTTCAAGGATTCCCTCCGCACGTATGTGTTGCTTCCTAGACAAGGTTACTCAGCGAATGTCCTATATTTGAAGCCCAGCGACAGAGTTGTTTTTGGAGCATCTCCACGAAAGTCTTAGAGTGAAACTGTGAAAGGGGCAAGGCGACCTGAGCGCTCAGGCCTCAGGTCCGATTTCCCACTTGCTTTGCAACAACTAGCTGCAGAGTTTTCAGACCGAAAGGACGGGAACAATCACAATTGATTCGTCGATCACACATCATCCGGGCTCACCTCGGCCACAACTACAAAGGATCCCGGATGGTTCACGAAAGTCAGCGGACACAGCACAACACGTAGGAAAGCTCATGCAACGGAAATGAGTGTCAGGTTGGAAACTCATCCGGATGTAGTAGGTACAGCCGGAATACCGCGGGCGATGAACCCGATTTGTCGCATCCAGTGCAAGGTTCCACGGGTCACGTTATGATATGCCTTTTCACCTTTACTGACCAAACGAGAGCGCAATTTCCATCTACGGAGGCCGGCTGTGATCGCAGAAAATCGTTGTACAACTTCATCCATGGTAGGACGTTTTGTAGGGTCCTTCTGAACCATGTCAGTTATCAGAGGGAGCATGAAGTCAAGCCCGAGCTTCGACTAAGGACAGGTTTTGAGGTGCAGATATACGGCATGTGACTGGGGACTCACCTCCACGAAGTCCTTCCTGATGGTATTGCCAATGTAGAAGACGTCAGTAGGGAAGGGATTACAGGCAGCATTGGAATTTTGAAACTCCGGGACCTCCTTGTCAGCACCCCAGATCGGAATTTCCGCAGGGTTGGTGATTGAAGTATCATAGCGACGTGATAGGCCGAAATCGATCAGGAAATATTTTGGGGGGCGTTCAGTACGAGACTTGTAACGTGCATATCCAGAGAAGTCTCGCTTCATTGAAGGATTGACCGGATGGAACGCGTCGAGGTACAGATGATCTGGATCCATCATAATATTTCTAGTTGAGCAGTCACTGCAGGAAACTAAGAAAAACAAATACCAAAATTTGGAACGAGACTTACCGATGGGCCACACGGTGCTTGTGCATAAATTGAAGGCCCTACAAAACTCAGTAACTCGAGAAGGGAGCGAGGGAACAGCCTACCTCAAATAATTGCCGAAAACATTCCACCGCCTCTCCAATGGTACCAAAAGGGGGCCGTAGGTATTCTTGAAGCAGAGGCATAACAACGATCGTTCTATTTTCCTCATCAGGAATGGGTAGGATGTCATAAACTGAGACGCAATGGTTGCCGCTGATAGCCAGTGGTTGAGAGGATAAGTATCGTGCGATATCAACCTCGTGAGGGTGGTAGGTTTTGTCGATTAACTTGAGTGTGACGTATTTTCCATCCGAAATGCGTGTACCGTCGAGTATCCTGGTAGCATACTAGGAGTTTGCTGGATGAACTGGGCAAAACTGTCTAACAAGCTTAGCACTCACCGGAGCCGCATAACTATCTTCGCACAAAACCCAGCTTTTCTTTGTTCCATGCCAAGAAGGTACCCAGTCCGGGGCATAACGAGGTCGAAGTAAGTAACCGCTGTCCTTCAACCAATGGTAGTGTTGTGACCACCATAGTTCTAGTTCAGAGAGCTCGCCGTCCTTGATTGTGGGTCTATCACCGAAAACTGCATGTTCGAGTTGAGCAAGCAGTGCTTGCTCCCTGACTTCAGTTTCCTTGGCTGGCTGCTTTCTTGGACGTATGAGCATGACCGTTTTACAAACACATGCAAATATGGACCCATAATAAAGTTGAACAATCCAAGGACCCCATGAACCCAGTGCATCGCGGAGCTGATAGATGGCATAAACGGAAGTAAGAAAGACGGAGACCGCAAGAGGAAGGGGGGTGCTGGAGAATGCTTTTACACACGGGCCCCATTAAAGCAGCGATGTGAGATTTACAAGGTAATGTCCCTTGATCATGGCATCCGAGTCAATGCTTTTCATCCCGGCAAACCTTGGTACTGTTCGGGATTTTAATCCTGCAATCAGGGTTAAGACAAAAGGATCTTTGGCCAAAGGCGAAGTGTACCTACGAGCCACGTTGCAGGAGATGGAACAAATTCTCCGCTTGTGCCAGAGTATGGAACAAAACCACCGCTCGCTAATCCAAGAAACGAAGGTCCAGTACTACCTGTTAGTAAACCAGTCAAAATTTGTTGCGAATACTAACGCATGTTTCATAAGCCTGAACGGACAGAAGAAGCAGCTTGAACAAGAAGACAAGCGCCGATCAATATTCAAACCCCTGCAGTTCCTAGCACTCAAACGCGCGAAACAAACATTTCGTGAGCGTGCGGAAGCGTTATGGGTTTCAACAATAGTACCCTCTTTTACTCGATCTTTCTGATGAACGGAGCTCACTGAGAAAACAGGCAACCTCTGAAAGCTTGAGGAAAACATTGTTATCGATATCATCGGAGGACTTCGAACCAATTGAAGGTACGTTTGTATCTTACTACTTAACCTGACACTTGGACGTTTTCAAACACGAGTGCAGACGAACACATGGAGGGAAACAATCGGGTTGGGGGGATTGTAGTGCCAGAACCGCCTCCAGAGCAAATGAATACTCCCGATACTCAAAGAGCACTCGCTGCTGCCGCAAAATTGGCACCTATTCTAGCATCCCTTTCAAATCATGATTCCGTTGGTCGACCAGAAGGAGAAACGAGTGAGTGAATGATGTCCCATCTTGTCATGTACTGATTGAGTATCTACTGTTACACTGAATCTACAGGGATGTCACTGAATGACGAGGCATCATCATCTACCCAAAGTAGTGCCTCCGCTGCCACTTCACCGCCCAGTAGCCCTACCTCGACTTCCGGTTTCAACCAATTCCTTAATTTTCATCTCAATTACACCGTCGTCAACAGCAGAGATTCCGATACCAGCAGACTTGTCATTAATAACGGCTCTGAAAATACTAGTGGATCAAGTAGGTCTGCATCCATGAGGCAATTGACCGAAGTTAACCTTGCTTCATAGGTATCGAACATAATCCATCTATCGACAGTCCACCATCCTAGCTCTAGTTATGCTACCAGGAAGGTTTCTCGTATTACCGTAGCCTACAGAAACGTCATCAATAATTAACTTGTTCTGATCACTGTATAATCAAGTGGCTGGGAAGGAAAATTTGCATGGGTTGCCCGTCACCGTGACAACGGAGCGGAACTTCACACGGTGACAACTCCTGGTCCTTCACTGGCAAGGACCTCAGTGCCTCAATGGCAGCTCTCTACCTCCACTGCCACCAGCCGTCTCGTGCAAGAGCAATACATGGACCGTGGCGACGAGGTACACAAAGGCGCTCGCATACACCGGCAAGGACCGGTCGATAGAGAGGAGTAAACCGCCCAGAAGCGGAGCGATCATCCCACCTCTGCATTCGACGATGATCAGCGATCGCAATAACCACCATGAGCAAGAGAGGGGTGAACATACATCCGAGACAACCCCGATGCAGTCCCAAACCCCGTTCCGCGTACTTTTGCATCAAACAGATCGGGCGTCCACCTACCACACCGTTGAGTCACTTCGTACACGACAAAAAGGAAAGACGTTTACCCATATATTATAGAGTACATTGTCTATCCCAGACAGCGGAAAGTTAATCGCTCGTTCTCAAGGACGGATTGGAACTCAACTCACCGAAGAACTGACATTGATGCCCACAGAAGTGACGCGGACCAAGAACTCAGTCTTGACAGGTACAAAGGCTGTCGAAAATAGTGCTGTCAATAGAGTCGTCGCTGCCAACGACCATCTTCTCCCGAGAGCGCTTTCGACCATGTACGCTCCAAGCTTAATCATTCATCTATAAAATGACGTCACACGAGAATGGATGGACGCACCAAGGCACCCGGACATCCGCCCAACGTGAAGATCACCACGTCCCACAGATTGTCTTCGAGTCGTGTAGGTGTCGAATCCTTCCCCGATGTCATCTCCAAGAGCTTTGGATAATATACGTTGAACATCGTGTACGCTGATGCGAATACATCAGTGATCTTGACAGAAAGTACTCGGCGTTTACACACCAACAGCAAAAAGGATCCACACACTCCACACCAGCAACGTCGTCTTACGACATTCAGGACCCAATAGCATCCCAATACGACGAAACCATACAATCAGCGAGTCGGTTATCTGCGCAGGCAGCACACCACCAAACCATGTCTCGGGCGGAAGTGAATTGATTGAAGATGCTTGTGATACACTTGATCCAGAGTGATGGCTGGAAGGATTCGGTGCAAACGTGGACTGATGCTTCGTCTCGTCTGGCAAATCGTCTAGAAAAGACGATGAGCTGTCCCCGATGTTGTTCACGTCACTTCGCGGGCGGTATCCGTCGACAGGAGTCACAAATGATTGAGGACCAAGCGAGTTAGACGAGTGGTGTACAGATTGATAATCATCTCGGGGATTGTGATTGCGGTTGAGACACGCTCCCTGGGCAGAGGGAAGGAAAGGTGCACATTCGCCGGTCCTATCAGATGAGACCCTCGACCCAGACACTTTTCGATCATCTATGTCTTCGAGACTGAGATCCATGTCGACTCCGTTGAAACGAGAGATGAACTGAATAGACTGCAAGGCTTCTTGGAATCTACCGGCGTGGACGAGATACCGCGGTGACTCTCGGAGCGGGAAGAGGAGCGAACGAGCAAAGAACATCGACAGCGTCTGCACAGATGAATCGATACAGATAGATCATCAGTGTAATGAACCTCCCAACTCACGATGAGGCCATGACAAATGAGTACTAACTTCCAGCCACTGTTGTCAGTCGACGGATTGCAAGGTTGACTTGGTGAACAAGAACGTCCTGGGAGAATAAAAAAGGAAACGAGAGCCGAAAGCACAGACCCCAAGGAGAAGAAAACGGCGAGCGCAGTGACCAGGTACTGTCGTCCGCTGGGCATGTTCTCGAAAATCAAAGTGCCATCTGTTGGCATAGAACCCTGGACGAGAAAGAATGAGACGGTGCCATCAGAAGGTCGCCAGGCTTACCCCGATTGCGCTGCCAATAAAGAATAAATAAACACACAGGCCCCAAAACGAGTCGGTAAACGATGCGAGAATACCAAAAACGGCAGTAAAGAACATCGTTCCGTTGAACGGCACACTACGACCCATCAGGTCGGCACAAGTACCCCAACCAACGGCGCCGAGCATCATTCCGGCATACATGGACGACGAGAGTGCCCCGATATAGCTGTTAGGAACTAAGCGCATCGGATTATCTAGACTGGGATGGCTTTGGTACTAGTGAGCATACGGCGTACCTGAGTAATGTTGCTGTACGCGAGGGAGGATTATGGTAACTGCTTGAATCCACATCTGAGTAGCACGTCAAGAGCACTAATGGAGCTCATCTATGATACTCACGTTGTCTGCCATCCAGCCTAGGGATGGTGGTAACAGCATTATATTCAGAAAAGCCATTATCGTGTGACTGAGTAAACGTGCTCACCAAAACCGCATAGGACAAGCAGAATCCACTGATAGGAACCTGAAACGCAAGAGGAATAAGCGTGTAAATTTATAGAGCGAATACATTGTACGCACCCATTCCAATGCGATCTATGGTTTCGTCCAGAGGTGTCTTGGCGTCGTTGCATCTCAAGTCCCCAACTTCATGAGAACCATGGTTTTCGATGTCACCAAATTCCTGCATGGTGAAACTGCCTAATGATCGGGGAGGTCCAGAGAGGAAAGATACTGCGGAAACACGAATCCTTGCACACACATATAGTTTGAGTTATATGGGGACCTGTTGGCCGTACAGCCTAATGCCACTGGTGGCTCCGAACGCCGATTATCAATTCACCGGATACGGGACTCTCTGGAATCGCCGCACATCAGACTTGCACTAAGAGTCCAAAAAAGGGTGTCACTGTTAAATAGGAAATTCACACCGACTAAGAGAGAAAAACGAGAAGTCTACTACGGAGGCGCTGTTGGATCCCCAGAGTCCAGGGCGCCCCGGAAAACACTTGATTTCAAAATCACATAAAATAAAAAGGTACCCCGGGTACTAAGTTACTACTATGTATAGCTGTGTACTAGTCGAACGAGTCCGGTCCCCACCGGGCCCCACCCTCGAAACTCACCGGTACCATCAGATTCTCATAAAGGCCTGCATCGCACCGGCGTTTGAAAGACTCATTTATAACTTGATAACACGATGACAAGTTCCAGAGGTACATCATGATGTCCCATCTGACGCGGACGTTCCACGTGCAAGCACGTACACACCTCAAGGGGTTCTTATCATTCAACTTGTATAAATGGTGTATGACTCGGACATACTTAGGGTATTTCATCAAAAATATGTATACGGAAGGAACAGGGCGGAGGCCTATTACTGCACCTTTAAGCTTCAACCCCAACTCCTCCGTCTGGTACCTGGGCGACAAAACATGGAACAGCATGTGGAACAGCATATACATATATCCAGCCATGAACGCCTTGATCATCTAATTATTCCAATAATCCGCTTATAGACGTCGATTGACCTTGTCGTCAGGTCATCAAGCGCTTCCAGCTTTGATTTCTTCGTTCGAGCGGCAAGTGTAGAGACCTGGTTAGTCGTCTCGCCCACCAACTTTTCCATGTAAAAGGACACCACGTCACTACAACAAATCGCTGAGTGTCGACACAAATCAGGACGAACTACTCACTTGACATCACAGATGAATTGCCCCATTTCTGGGATCGCCTGGATATAGTTATCGACAGGGATTCTGTACGGGTACGCCACGATGCTGAAAGCATCCGCAGCACCAGTCAGGGCGTGGTGGTAAGTGGTATATTGTTGGGCGCCTCCTAACATCTGCACCTCGTCGTCAACGACGCGTCTGTCCGCGGTAATGCCATCGACCACAATACCTTGGTCGACTTTGTTTCGTGCTCCAGTGACAAATCACATCGTTAATGTGGTAATCAGATGAGAAGCAAGGGGACGAAACAAATCGGAAGTGCGACGGATGACATCTGCAAGTGCGTCCAAAATTCCGTTTCCCTGCGGTTCCTTGCGAATGAACCGCTCGTTGAAGTGATATAGATCGAGCAGATCTGCTGGATAATGTTCCGCCGCGTCGTCCACGAAAGCAGCACATGATGTAAAATGTGCAATCCATATCTGAGTCGGACGGTGATGGAGGTGTTGCAAGTGGTCGCCGCATAGAAGGCTCCCGTTCGCAAGTGGGTGCGCATGGTCCGGCATGGACGAGTCGTCGCCGACTGGATAGCCGCGTTGCACTGCGCCGTCGACACACTTCTGGTACGGATTCTCGTCCAACGGAACCACCTCATATACAACACTGAATTGCTCCAAAAGTGAGCGAATGTTGTCGCATGTGGCCTGAATCTGTAAAGAGCGTCAAGTCTGCTCGAGGGTCAACATATTTGTTCCTCACAATTGCATGCTGAATTAAATTGTTCGTATCGAAACCGGGGACCATTGGCCTCGCTCCTTCAATCCCGACAGCCGCGGCGTTGTTAGTAAATGCACGTTCAGAGAACGTTTCTTTCTTCATCCCACGGACGGCGATGCCAAGTCCCGGCCTAGAAAGATGTACCGACGTTGATAGTGAGCGTCACCGCAGTGGCGCACAGAGGCACATCATAGCGAATGAGAGCGCAAACCAGTGATTCATGGACCAAATCGGATCAGCTGGCGCTGCGGCCTGTCAGTAGCAGAACGCGTCGTTTGATGTATTTGCCGACAATCATCACAAAAATTGCAGAATTATGATATTACATGATTTACCTGACAGCACGTGAGCAAAGTCAGTCGCGACTTGTCGCTGTTATCATGATAGTAAGTCACGGAGAGTGAGGCTACACGCCCGAGAAGATATAGTGATATCATACTATCTGTAATCTCTGTAGTTTATGATAATACAATATATTGGCCCGGGGCCCGTTTTTCTCATCGACTTCGCTGCTGCCGTGAACATACTTCCGAGTCGGATCCGGTGGATCTGTCGGCTTCCCTGGTCGACACATCTCGCAACTTTCGCCTCACCTGTGGCTGCTACATCATTTATCTGGATGCTAGGTCTCCCCTGTCCTCTGCAGTCCTACTCATTTGGGGGCTCTGAGACGTG
>JBBPNG010000495.1:0-21416 GCA_038091095.1 Leccinum incarnatum
CCCGATTTGTGATCAGCATGCGTGAGCTTTACGACAAGGACAGCCGTGGTCGGTTGGAAGGGATCGATAGTGCATTTGGGATCTCTTCGGGTTCTGGGAACGTTGCTGGACGGGATCACTCTGTCTCTGGGATCGCGTTCGCGGGTGTGAGTAGCCATCCGGGCGAGGAGGAAGGGGAGGAAATCCAGCTTGATGTTAGAGGAAATGATGCGTAGTAGGAGCTGTCCTGCCTGATTGATCGTCAGGGGAAGGAATGGCAAGACATGATGTTTTCTTGTGACGAATATGATATTTATAGTTTGGCTCGTTCCCAAGTACCCCCAGGGTGCTGGATCTTCGCAGTGCGATGGTATTCATGAGCACCATTGCCAGGCCACTTCACGTTCGGAGTAGCACAACAGGAGCATCTTTCAAACTTCCTCGCAAAGCCAGACTCAAGGGCGGTTGTCTCACTGTAACGATCAGCGGGTAAAATTGAATACTGCCGATCACTAGTATCGTTCCTAGATATCAAGTTTTCACTGCCAATGGCACATCAAGGTCAAGGTTGGAATGTTGAATACTGATGGGAGTTCTGACAAGACCGTAGTGCTGAGTACTGAGTGACGTTGAACGCTGTCGTACAGTACAAATACAGCTCGGTAATCTCTTTCCTACTTTCTCCTTCTCCTCCAGTGTCGTGGGCCTTATCCTGTCCGTTTTCCGGTTCCATCATATTCGTCTCCGATGCAGGCCCAAGTGGCTCCCGGATCCCGATTCCCACACGACCACGGTCCACACTGTACCGGGTAGCCGGAGGGTGCTAGAGAGGAGTGGAGCTGGTCGGAGGGGTGGCAGGGGTCCATCCGGCTGTTGCCGGGTTAGGTTTAGTAGCATAGCCGAGCATTGTCGGTCGTTGTCCCTTCTTCTGTAGAGCGCCTTCGTGCGCGGGGCCATTCCCTCTGTTCCTCTCCTGCCTGGTCCAACACCAGCCCACTAGAAGTACTAGTGGAGTTCGTTCTCGACAGACACAGAACTGGCATCCCTTCTTGTACAGACCAGAGCCCGCGATCAGCTTGAGCCATGCTGAGGACGAAGACAACGAGGCCGAACTTTGCAAGTGGATCTTGATCTCACGCGCCGCTCTCGCTCGTGCCATCTCGGTACCCAACGCACAAACAGGACCACTCAGCAACCCAAGTTGCAGCTGGTTTGTTGGTAAGCATTCATAGCAGCCTCAGCAGGTAATTGCGCGGCACGTCGTCCGCTTATGGGGCCTTGTGCATCCATAGTTACGACGGCCCTTTTGACTCCGTTTTCGTCGCATTCGCCGATGCAACAATCGAGACAGTGCGACCCGCCAAATCCGCGCCGGCAGGAACAACCCGCATGACCCACCGTCAAAAAATAGGTGTCTTGATCGACGGCACATCAAACATCGTAAATATTGAACCGATGCGTGCCACGGTTTTCTGTGCCCTGGTATAATCTTGCGAGGATTGAAGATAGTGGTATGATCAGCTCTTTTTCATCACCTTCCATGGCTGGCGCGATTCATCCTTTGACCTGGGACCTGGGCATATCGCGATGTGTGTATCCAGTCGTTTCTATTGACTAATGCAACGACTTGATTTCAGAAGATTTCTTTGGTTCAAGAAAACAATCCTAGCAAGGCAACTGCTCCGAGCCGTGCATTATGAACTTACTATCAGGAAAGAGTTTTTGCAGCCCCATACCCGTGGGAAAAAATATCGATGCTAGATACATGATCCCTCATGCGCTCATTTGCTTATCGTGGGCTGTGGGTGTCAAATATCTGCCTCTGTCGGACAATTGAATGTATTACCAACCCACACTTTGGGTGGTGTTAAAAGCTGCATATCCTGCCAGGTGACTCGGTCTGATCCTTTCATCCCCATCGTCTTTCGCTATCAACCCAAATAATATCCATACATTCAAGTTGCCATTAAATTTCACGCCATGTCATCTGACCTGCAGTCGGCCGTTCAGCTGCAGCTCTTAAACAATGCTATATCCCGTATGGCTCTTTGCGAACCATAATATTTCTCACATTCTTACTGCCATGCAGTTGCACAGGTGACCGCTGTGGTCTATGATTATAGTGAGCATTGAAGTGCACGTTCAACGTATGTTACAATGTAACACTAAACTTTGGGACTTTTTCGTTAACAGTCCTCATGTTCCCCAACGAGGTATA
This sequence comes from Leccinum incarnatum, assembly GCA_038091095.1. Classification (NCBI taxonomy): domain Eukaryota; kingdom Fungi; phylum Basidiomycota; class Agaricomycetes; order Boletales; family Boletaceae; genus Leccinum; species Leccinum incarnatum. The sequence continues at coordinate 2,198 of JBBPNG010000495.1, forward strand.
CATGATGTTTCCTCCCTTATTGTTTATTCGCTTAATATCAATATCTTCACAGGTTGAGCATATCTGGGTCAGGCAACACCTTTTGCAAAGCAATCATCCGTCCACTGATGGAACTGCAGATGAAGTCCTGGACATGGGTATCCATGTCGTATTTTATTGTGTGTAAAATCTTCCGACACCTTGCTCTCCTGAGAGAGTGGCTCATGCACAACACTCTGACCGGCACAGGTCCGTTACGCTGGTATCTATTATGTGATGTGAGTTGCGATCATGCAAGGTAGAATTTACCTTTAATGTGGTTTCAAGGAGAGCCTCACTTCGTACGTTCAAAACAATCAGTCAAGGTTTGCTATGATGACCATGTTTATTTCAAGTTGGCACCACGTTCGTGCCTGGACCTGTCAAGGTTAGTTCTTCCTTTTAATGAATGAATCAAATGATAAAATGATATGGTGATAGACGTACGTGGTTTAATCCGGTTGATTATCCCTGTTCACAATCGGTTAGGTGTAAGCATACGTCCTCGATTATGCTTGATCAGGGAATCCTATATATACCTCCAAAGGTGCTGGTTTCGGTTACTCGGGCTCTTGGGCATTTGCAGCATTCATTTGTGCCTCCTCATGTGAGTTAGTTATTGTATTGTTTCATTGAGATATTTTGACTTTGATCAGTCTTAATGGTTCTGCGCGTTTATGCAATGTGGAATCGCTCAAGAGTGATCTTTATTATCCTTATGCTTTGCTACACGGCTGGCGTAATTTTAGCACTCATCCAGGCAGCTATCTTTCAAAATCCGCGAATCGATGCCACCGGTATGACTTTGCTCAGTTGGAATAATGAGTACACATGTGAACTTTACCCCCTTCTGTTTTGTAGATGGAACCAGCCAAGTGCTCAATACCTCGGTCTGCACTGAGGTGGCTGCTGTAATGGTCCGTTACGGGAAATATATGGACATCTTCGCAATGTTCTTCGATACCCTATTATTGATCCTTGCTCTCATTCCGTTGGCGAAGCAATCGATCGCAATGTACAAGGCGACGGGGCGTTGTGAGCCCAACCGATATATGTCCTTGATCGTCAAGGATGGTGTTGTTTATCTCTTTGTGTACGTTGTTCGTCAAATTTTTGCTACTAGTGGTCCTTGCGCGCGCGTAATCTAGGATGCGGCATCGCTGACCATGTTTTGCGCAACGAAACAGGAATATGCTCAACAATATCTCCATCACCATAGCAGAGACGAATGGCGACGTGCTTCCCCCTCTCTGGAATATCATCCTTGAGCTCTTTTACCTCATCACCATGTTCCCTATCATGCCCCGATTTATAATCAGCATGCGTGAGCTTTACGACAAGGACAGCCGTGGTCGGTTGGAAGGGATCGATAGTGCTTTTGGGATCTCTTCGCATTCTGGGAACATTGCTGGACAGGATACCTTTGTTTCTGGGATCGCGTTCGCGGATGGGAGTAGCCATCCGGGCAAGGAGGGTGAGGAGGAAATCCAGCTTGAGGTTATCAGAGGAAATGATGTGTAGTAGAAGTTGTCCTGCCTGATTGGTCGTCAGGGGAAGGAATGGCGAGACATGATGTTTTCTTGTGATCAGTATTTATAGTTTGGCTTGTTCGTACCCTGAGGACGTTGGATGTGTGATACTATCATACAACAGGTCTTCCTGTTTGCGCGGATCAGCGGGTAAAACAGAATGCGGCTGATAACTAGTATCGTTCCTAAATATCAAGTCTTTACTGAAGACGCATCAAGGTCTGATTGGAATATTATATTGAATACTGAAGGAGTTCTGACAAGACCGTAGTGCTGAGTACTCAACGCTGTCGTACAGCACAAATGATCTCTTTCCTACCTTCTCCTTCTTCTCTTGTCGCGGGCCTTATCCTGTCCGTTTCCCGGCTCCAACATATCCGTCTCCGATGCAGGCCCAAGTAGTTCCCGGTTCCCGCACGACCACGCCGGTCCACACCGACCCACTGGAAGTAGTAGAGTTCGTTCTGGACATGAATGCAGAACTCGCATTCCCCCTTGAATACCAGAACCCGCGATCAGCCTGAGCCATTCTGAGTACGAAGACAACGAGGCCGATGATCGTGTTCCCAGTCACCGCTGGCATTCGGGGGGATAGTCGCCGAGTACGCAGCGTCGGTTTGAGTGCGGCAGGCGTCGGAGGCGGGGAACTCGGCCTCGTGCTCGCAGGCACAACGATGAGCTCGGGCATCTGTTCTGTCTTGTTACAGAGTTCAAATCACCACGCGAGCATGGCACATGGGGGGACAAGTGAGACAGGGAACGACGTCGCGCACGAAGCCGTCCGACGGAAAACAACGATGCGAACTGGAAGATCAGCACAAAACGAGTCCAAGATGATAGGACGGGGTGACTCGCCCTTCCTCCCAAATCTTGGTGCTGTCTTGCTCCCCCTTTCGTGATTCTGTTTATGATTTCGGAGGACTTTGAGGTCAAACTGAGAGCTGAGCGCTGAGGGGACAAGTATTGATAATCGGAAAAATTTATGTTAAATCAAACCGGCCGCGGGGATGTGCGGCAAAGCACGGCCGGGGTGCCTGGCCCGGCACAAGGAAAGGTCAGGCGGGAGGCGTGCGGGTCCAGTCTCGACGTAGGGACACAGGAACGGCCGAGATCGACGATAAATAACTCGTAACTAAATTCTTCGCCTCACTTCACTTTACACGCTTTACTGCTACTGTGCGCCCACTTTACACTCACTTTACACCACTTTTGCAGCACTTTACTGCACGTCCACCGCATGTGGAGCCCTGCCGGCGCACGCAGTGCGCTCGAAAACGAAAAGGCAAGTAAACCACGGTCGTGTACTACGCTCGGGGTAATGATTACGTAATAAGTTGACTTAAATTTCTCGAATTAAGTATTTTTTGGAGAACTAAATTTAATCTCCGACTCGTCTAACGCTGTGGTCGAATCCAACTTTGTTCGCAGTTGATGGTTTCCAGAACGAATCACGACCGATCAAAGCAGAGCTGATAACGGACTTGGCCAGGCAGAACTGCAGAACATCGAAGCAAGCAGCTTCGTCAGTCCCAAGTGGGTATTGCCTCTGGTGTGTCCCATTTGCCCTTGATCCTGCCCCCGAGCTGACCACACACAGATGGCCGGGACAACTGAAGTCCTGTATCCGATCGACCCCCCATCCCAAACGCTGAACTCTCTGCATCCCAGCCTTGTCAGTTGTTTTCCTCTTCCTTTATCGATGTCATCCGCACTTCGTGTATCCGCGTCACTCATCTAGTACACGCTAGTATGATTCTCTGTTTATCCACAAAGCTGCAAAACAGAGAGAAATTGATACAATGAAAGTTCAAGGTTAGTAAGAGTGTAGTCACCGTCTCGTGGAGCTTTGCAATCCGACTCCGTGGCCGGGTCTAATCGAATAGGACACTTTGACCGAGAGGAATTCCGGCAGGAATCGTCATTGACAGTCAGACACACGAAGTGCGAACGCTGGAACCTTGATCCAGATACCTGATAGGGCTATATTGGTACCGAGATCCAAGTGCCCTAGGTGCGAACTGGAAGATCTGCACAAGATGCACCACGAGTCCAGGTGACTCACGCATCCTCGATCATGTGGATGTCTTCCTCTCCCTTTCATGCTTCAGCTTCTCCCCTTCTCGAAGAATTGGAACGTTATCATCGTCGTTCCAATCATAACGCACGGCCTTAGCCTTGGCCATCTGCTTCAGATACTGGGTCCGACGTCGACACAGCCCGTGCACTCTTCTGCAAACTCCGCAGGAGGAAATGAAACGGCGACGTGCTCATCCGAATCGACGAGACGATGCGCGTGACTCTAAGCGATTTGGTATCTCTGCCAGTGCAAATCAAGATTGCAACCTTGCCAGTGGATCTTGATCTCACGCGCCACTCTTGCTCGTACCATCGGGCTACCCAACGCACAAACAGAACCACTCAGCAACCCAAGTTGCAGCTGGTTTGTTGGCAAGCATCCATAGCAGCTTCAACAGGTAGTTGCGCGACATGTCCTCTACTTCTGGGGCCTTGTGCGTCAATAGTTACAACGGCCCTTTTGACTCCTTTTTCGTCGCATTCAATACAACAACGGAGACAGTGCGACCCGCCAAATCCCCGCCGGCAGGAACAACCCGCATGACCCACTGTTAAAAATAGGTGTTTTGATCAACGGCACATCAAACAGCGTCGATGTTAAACCGATGCGTGCCAACGTTCTCTGTGCCCTGGAATGATCTTGCGAGGATTGAAGATAGTGGTATCAGCTCTTTTTCATCACCTTCCACGGCTGGCGCGATTCGTCCTTGGACTGGGACTGGGCATATCGCGATGTGTGTATTCAGTCGTTTGACTCGTTTATATTGACTGATGCAACGACGTAATTTCAGAAGATTTCTTTGGTTTAAGAAAACAATCCTAGCCCAAGGCAACTTCTTCGTGCCATGCATTATGAACTTACTTCCAGGAAAGAGTTTTTGCAGCCGCATAATACCCATGGGAAATGAAGATTGATGCTAGATAGTATACAGCATCATGCGCCGCCATGGTTTGCCTCATCTGCTTATCGCGGGCTGCGGATGACAATTTCTTGACGGCGGTTTCTCTGCCTCTGTGCGCTGTGTCGGATAATTGAATGTATTACCGACCCACGTTTTGGGTGGTAATAAAAGCTGCACATCTTGCCAGGTGACTCGGTCCAATCCCCATCGTCTTTCGCTATCAACCCCAATACTATCCATACACTGCCATTGATTTCACGCCATGTCATCTGACCTGCAGTCAGCCGTTCAGCTACAGCTCTTGAACAATGCCATATCCCGTATGGCTCTTTGCGAACCATATTATTGCTCGTTGATTCAATATCATTACTGCCATACAGTTGCACAGGTGACCGTCGTGGTCTATGATTATAGTGAGCATCAAAGTGTACACTCAACATATGTAACGCTAAACTTTGGGACTGTTTCGTCAACAGTCCTCATGTTTCCGAAAGAGGTATACATGGTGTTTCCTCCCTTACTGTTTATTCGCTTAATATCTTCATAGGTCGAGCATATCTGGGTCAGGCAACACATATTGCAAAGCAACCATCCGTCCACTATCACTGATGGAATTGCAGAACAAGTCCTGGACATGGGTATCCGTGTTGTATCTTATTGTGTGTAATATCAATATCTTTCGACATCTTGCTCTCAGAGTGGCTCATGCACAATACTCTGACTCGCACAGGTCCGTTACGTTGGTATCTATTATGCAATGTGAGTCGCGATCATGGAGAATACAATCTACCTTTAACGTGGTTTCAAGGACAGATTCACTTCGTACGTTCAATGAAATTAGCCAAGGCTTGCTATGATGACCGTGTTTATTTCAAGTTGGCAGCACGTTCGTGCCTGGACCTGTCAAGGTTGGTTTTTCCTTTCAATGAATGATTCTAATGAGAATGTTGTTGCGGTGATAGACGTACGTGTTTTCATTCCGTTGATTATCCCTGTTCACAATCGTTCAAACGTTCAGGTGTAAGCATTGTCAATCTACATCATCGATGATACTTGACCGGGATATCCTATCTATACCTCAAAAGGTGCTGGTGTCTATTACTCGGGTGATTGGGCAGTTGCAGCATTCATTTGTGCCTCTACATGTGAGTTAGATGGTTATTGTACTATTTGAGATATTTTTTACTTTGATCAGTGTTAATGGTTCTGCGTGTTAATGCGATGTGGAATCGCTCAAAAGTCATCCTTACTATCCTTCTGCTTTGCTTCGCCGTTAGGGTGGTTGAAGAACTCATCTTGAGAGCTATCTTTTACAATCCGCAAATCGATGCCACAGGTATGACTCCACCCAGTCGGATGTGGAATTTACCCCCCTCTGTCTTTCATTTTTAGTTGGAACCAGCCAAGTGCTCGATTACTCGGTTTGCACTGAGGTGCTTCCTGTAATCGGCCCTTACCTGAAATATGTGGTCATCTGGCCAATGCTCTTTGATGCCCTAATATTGATCCTTGCTCTCACTCCGTTGGTGAAGGAATCAAATGCGATGTACAAGGCGACGGGGCGTTGGGAGCCCAACCGATATATGTCCTTGATCGTCAAGGATGGTGTTGTTTATCTCTTTATGTACGTTGTTCGTCATATCATATCTTGCTACTAGTGGCCCTTGCGCGCGCGTAATCTAGGATGCCGCATCGCTGACCAAGTTTTGCGCAACGACACAGGAATTTGCTCAACAATATCATCAGCACAATAGTAGCCGCGGATGGGAACCCGATCCCCCCTCTCTGGTCTCTTATCCTCTTCCTCCTTTACATCATCACCATATTCCCCCTCATGCCCCGATTTGTGATCAGCATGCGTGAGCTTTACGACAAGGACAGCCGTGGTCGGTTGGAAGGGATCGATAGTGCATTTGGGATCTCTTCGCATTCTTGGGACGTTGCTGGACAGGATCACTCTGTCTCTGGGATCGCGTTCGCGGGTGTGAGTAGCCATCCGGGCGAGGCAGGAGGGGAGGAAATCCAGCTTGAGGTTAGAGGAAATGATGCGTAGTAGAAGTTGTCCTCCCTGATTGATCATCATGGGATGGAATAGCGAGACATGATGTTTTTTTGTGATCAGTATTTATAGTTTTACTTGTTCGTACCCCGAGGGTGCTGGATCTCAAGACTACCAAAGGCGCATGATCATCGAATGTTGCATATTACTGAAGGGAGTTCTGACAAGACTACATCCTCACTGATCTCTGTCCTACTTTCTCCTTCTCCTCCTGTCGCGGGCCTCATCATGTCCATTTCCTGGCTCCATCATATCCGTCTCCGATGCAGGCCCAAGTCGTTCCCGCACGACCACGGTCCAAACCGACACACTGAAGCCTGGAGGAAGTAGAGTTCGTTCTCGACATCGACACAGAACTCGCATTCTCTTTTGTGAAGACCAGAACCCACGATCAGCCTGAAGACGAAGACAACGAGGCCGATGATCGTGTTCCCAGTTGCCGCTGCCAGTGGCATTCGGAGATGGTCGTCAAGTACGCAGCGTCGGAGGCGGGGAACTCTGGCTCGTGCTCGCAGGTACAACGAGGAGCTCGGGCATCTGTCCTCTCTTGTTGCTGAGTTCAGATCACCGCGCCAGCAGGGCCCAATGCGCATATATGCGCGTATAATTAAAGTGAGCCAGGGAACGACGTCGCGCACGACGGAAAACAGCGAACTGCCAGAAGATCAGCACGACACGAGTCCAAGATAGGACGGGGTGACTCGCGCTTCCTCCCTTCCGTGCTTCTGTCTATCATTTCGGAGAACTTTGAGGTCAAACTGAGAGCTGAGCGCAGGACTGTGCGCTAGTACTAGTACTCATGTCGGCGAGTGGAAGAACAAACTTGAATCTCCGCCTCTTCTCTCGGTGTGGTCGAATCCAACTTTGTTCGCATCGTCGAAATTGACCCGCGTGATGGCCTTCAGAACGAATTACGACTGATCAAAGCAGAGCAGAGCTCATAAACAAACTTGGCCAGGCAGGACTGCAGAATATCGAAGCAGGCAGCTTCGTCAGTCCCAAATGGGCACCTCAGGTCCGTCCCTTTTGTTCTTGATCCTGCCCCCGAGCTGACCACACACAGATGGCCGGGACAGCTGAAGTCCTGTCCTGAGAGCTGAGGGGACAAGTTTCTTGGAGAAGGAGGGATCAGACTGTACGAGAGAACTAAATTGAATCTCCGTCTCATCTGGCGTGGTGGTCGAATCCAACTTTGTTCGCAGTTGAGCTACGAGAATGAATCACGACAGCTCATAAACAGACTTGTCCAGGCAGAACTGCAGAACATCGAAGCAGGCAGCTTCGTCAGTCCCAGGCGGCTACCTCAGGTCAGTCCTTTTTGTTCTTGATCCTGCCAATGGCCGGGACAGCCGAAGTCCTGTCTCTAATCGACCCCATCCCAAACGCTGAAGTCTCTACATCCCAGCCCTGTCAGTCGTTTTCCTTTTCCTTTATCGATGTCATCCGCACTTCGTGTATCCGTGTCACTCATCTAGTACACGCATGGTATGATTCTCTGTTTATCCACAAAGCTGCCAAACAGAAAGAAATTGATACTATGAATGTGCAAGGTTAGTAGAAGTGCAGTCACCGTCTTCTGAAGCTTTGTAATTCGACTCTGTGGCCGTGTCTAATCGAATAGGACACTTTGACCGGTAGGAGTCGTCGTTGACAACCTGATAGGGCTATATTGGTACCGAGATCCAAGTGCCCTAGGTGCGAACTGGCAGGTCTGCACAAGATGCACCACGAGTCCAGGTGACTCACGCATCCTCGATCTTGTAGCTGTCTTCCTCTCCCTTTCATGCTTCCGCTTCTCCCCTTCCCGAAGAACCGGAGCAGTATTACCGTCGTTTCCGTTCAGACTTGCCTTTTCATTCTCATCAATGTCTTGTTGTCCTGTTATATCCTTTTGTGTCTCGTCGTCGTCATCGTCGTTCTAATCATCACGCACGGCCTTAGCCTTAGCCATCCACTTCAGATACTGGGTCCGACGTCGACACAACCCGTCCACTCTTCTGCAAACCCCGCAGCCTGCAGGAGCAAGCGAAACATCGACGTGACGATGCGCGTGACTCTAAGAGATTGGGTACTTCTACTACCAGTGCAAAGTCAAGACTGCAACCTTGCCAGTGGATCTTGATTTCACGCGCCACTCTCGCTCGTGCCATCTCGGTACCCAACGTACAAACAGAACCACTCAGCAACCCAAGTTGCAGCTGGTTTGTTGGCAAGCATCCATAGCAGCCTCAGCAGGTAGTTGTGCGACACATCCTCCGCTGATGGGGCCTTGTGCATCAATAGTTTCAACGGCCCTTTGACTCCTTTTTCGTCAAATTCAATACAACAATGGAGACAGTGCGACCCGCCAATCCTCGCCGGCAGGAACAGCCCGCATGACCCATCAGAAAAACTGGTGTCTTGATCAACGGCACATCAAACATCGTCAATGTTGAACCGATGCGTGCCAAGCTTCTCTATGCATGGTATCTTGAGAAGGTTGAAGGCAGTGCCAGTGCCAGTGGTATCAATTCTTTTTCATCACCTTCCATGGCTGGAGCCTGGCGCGATCGCTTCATCCCCAGACCTGGGCATATCGCGATATGTGTATCTAGTCGTTTCTATTGACTGACGCAACTACGTTATTTCAGAAGATTTCTTGGGTTCAAGAAAACAATCCTAGCAAGGCAACTGCTTCGAGCCGTGCATTATGAATTTGATTTCAGGAAACAGAGTTTTTGCAGCCCCATACCCGTGAGAAAAGAAGATCGATGCTATCATCTTGCGCCGCCATGGTATGCTCATCTGCTTATCGCGGGCTGTGGGTGACAACTTCTTGACGGCAGTATCTCTGCCTCTGTGCGCTATGTCGGATAATTGAATGTATTACCGACCCACGTTTTGGGTGGTAACAAAAGCTACACATCCTGCCAGGTGACTCGGTCTAATCCTTTTATCCCCTTCGTCTTTCGCTATTAACCCAAATACTACCCAGACACTAAATTTCACGCCATGTCATCCGACCTGCAGTCGGCCGTTCAGCTACAGCTCTTGAGCGATTATGTATCCCGTATGGCTGTTTATGAACCATTTTATTGCTCATTAATTTAACATCATTACTGCCATGCAGTTGCACAGGTGACCGTCGTGGTCTATGATTATAGTGAGCATTAAAGTGCACGCCTCACATATGTAACGCTAAACTTTGGGACTGTTTCGTTGACAGTCCTCATGTTTCCCAAAGAGGTACACCTGGTGTTTCCTCCCTTTTTTTATCCGCTTAATATCAATGTCTTCATAGGTTGAGCATATCTGGGTCAGGCAACACATATTGCAAAGCAATTATCCGTTCACTGATGGAACTGCAGAACAAGTCATGGACATGGGTAACCGTGTTGTATCTTATTGTTTGTAAAATCTTCCGACACCTTGCTCTCACACTGGTAGTGGCTCATACACAATACTCTGACTCTCGCAGGTCCGTTACGTTGGTATCCATTATGCAATGTGAGTTGTGATCATGGAAAGCACAGTTTAACTTTAACGTGGTTTCAAGGGCTGGATCGCTTGGTACGTTCAAGGCAATTAGTCCAAGCTTGCTATGATGATCATCTTTATTTCAAGTTGGCACCACGTTCGTGCCTGGACCTGTCAAGGTTGGTTTTTCCTGTCAATGAATGAATCTAATGAGAATGTTGTTGCGGTGATAGACGTACGTGGTTTCATTCCGTTAAGTATCCCTGTTAACAGTCAGTTAGGTGTAAGTATTGGTAACTACATACTCGATGACGCTTGACCAGGATATCCTATCTATACCTCCAAAGGTGCTGGTATCTACTACTCGGGTGATTGGGCATTTGCAGCATTCATTTGTGCCTCCTCATGTGAGTTAGATGGTTATTGTGTTATTTCATTGAGATATTTTTGACTTTGATTAGTGTTAATGCTTCTACGTGTTCATGCATTATGGAATCGCTCAAAAGTCATCCTTACCATCCTTCTGCTTTGCTACATCGTCCAAATCGTTTTACAACTCGTCCAGGCAGCTATCTTTGACAATCCACACATCGATGCCACAGGTATGACTCCGCTCAGTCAGAATACCGGCTACACATCCGAACTTTACCCTTTCTGTCTTTCATTTTAGTTGGAATCAGCCAAGTGCTCGATCACTCGATTTGCACTGAGGTGCTTCCTACGATCGGCCCTTACGTGAAATATGTGGTCATCTGGCCAATTCTCTTCGATGCCCTATTATTGATCCTTGCTCTCATTCCGTTGGTGAAGGAATCAAATGCGATGTACAAGGCGACGGGGTGTTGGGACCCCAACCGATATATGTCCTTGATCGTCAAGGAGGGTGTTGTGTATCTTTTTATGTACGTTGTTCGTCATATCTTTGCTACTAATGGTCCTTGCGCGCGCGCAATCTAGGATGCCGCATCGCTGACCAAGTTTTGCGCAACGACACAGGAATTTGCTCAACCATATCACCGCCGCGATATCATACGCGGGTGGGGACCTGTTTCCCCCTCTCTTGGTTCTTATCCTCTTCCTCTTTTGCGTCATCACCATGTTCCCTATCATGCCCCGATTTGTTATCGGCATGCGTGAGCTTTACGACAAGGACAGCCGTGGTCGGTTGGAAGGGATCGATAGTGCATTTGGGATCTCTTCGGGTTCTGGGGACGTTGCTGGACGGGATCACTCTGTCTCTGGGATCGTGTTCGCGGGTATGAGTAGCCATCCGGGCGAGGAGGAAGGGGAGGAAATCCAGCTTGAGGCTAGAGGAAATGATGCGTAGTAGAAGTTGTCCTCCCTGATTGATCATCATGGGATGGAATAGCGAGACATGATGTTTTTTTGTGATCAGTATTTATAGTTTTACTTGTTCGTACTCCGAGGGTGCTGGATCTCATGACTGCCAAAGGCACATCAAGGTCATGGATATTACTGAAGGGAGTTCTGACAAGACTACATCCTCACTGATATCTTTCCTACTTTCTCCTTCTCCTGCTGTCGCGGTCCTCATCCTGTCCGCTTCCCGGCTCCATCATATCGGTCTCCGATGCAGGCCCAAGTGGTTCCCGGACGACCACGGTACAAACCGACCCACTGGAAGAAGTAGAGTTCGTTCTCGACATCGACACAGAACTCCCATTCCCCCTTGTGAAGACCAGAACCCGCGATGAGCCTGAGGCCCTTCTGAGGACGAAGACAACGAGGCCGATGATCGTGTTCCCAGTTGCCACTGGCATTCGGAGACTGTCGTCAAGTACGCAGCGTCGGAGGCGGGGAACTCTGGCTCGTGCTCGCAGGTACAACGATGAGCTCGGGCGTCTGTCCTCTCTTGTTACTGAGTTCAGATCACCGCGCCAGCAGAGCCCAATGTGCCTATATGCGCGTATAATTGAAGTGAGCCAGGGAACGACGTCGCGCACGACGGAAAACAAGCATGCGAATTGGAAGATCAGCACGACACGAGTCCAAGATAGGATGGGGTGACTCGCGCTTCCTCCCTTCCGTGCTTCTGTCTATCATTTCGGACAACTTTGAGGTCAAACTGAGAGCTGAGGGGAACAAGTTTTTTGGAGAAGGAGGGATCAGACGGTACGAAAGAACTAGATTGAATCTCCGCCGTCAGGTCGCACATCTTTGGACGTCGCTCCGTGTGCTACGAGGAGAGGGTGGTAGTGAGTTGAGAGTGGGCATGAGTTGAGAGTGGGCGGGCGAAGCGCAAAGCGCTCTCCGGCCCGGGACGGGAGCCCGAGTTGGCGGGTATGGTGAGCTGCGAGGGTGGGTGGGAACATCTCGCAAGTGCGTGTACCCGAAAGTCGGGATCGCACGCTCCGGACCCCAAGGGGATGAGCTGCGAGGAGCCGGAATGGGAAATGGAGGCAGGGCGTGGTGGGTGGGTGCGCTGAAACGGGCTCTGACGAGCGCTGCAAGGCGGATGAGTGACTCGGACGTGGTGGAGGCGAGAGAGGAAGCGCCAAAGCGGTGCCTCTCGCTTGCGTCGCTTGTCCGAAGACCTTGCACTGTGGCTTCACTCGTGCCTCACTGCACCACAGTCCGACCCACTTTGTTCGCAGTTGATGGCCTCGAGAACGAACCACGACAGCTCATAAACAGACTTGGCAGGGCAGGAGTGCAGAACATCGAAGCAGGCAACTTCGTCAGTCCCAAGTGGGTACCTCAGGTCCGTCCCACAAGTTGCCGTTGATGCGACCCCCGAGCTGACCACACACAGATGGCCGGGACAGCGGCCGAAGTACGTACTGTCTCTAATCGACCCCATCCAGAACGCCGAACTCTCTGTACTGGTCTCAAATGACAGAGGTCTTGAAGAAGTCTCTCCCCCGACTCCTCCCCGAAGCCTCCACCGCTGATTACAGAAGTAGCGATATTCACCGCCGCGACAGATGCATTTTCGCGAGCAAATACCAATGCCACAGTGGCGGAATGCAAGCAAACTTGCGGGACATGTGAGTGTGCACTTACATAATAGAATAGACTACCAGCAGCTTGACTGACACTGTTCCGAATAATTTCACGACACAAACGGCAGGCACTCGCAAACATATTCACTGGGCTCGATTTAGGATTGCGTTCCTTCGATGCCTCGGTAGGCGGACTCGGCGGGTGCCCTTATTCCCCTGGAGTGACCGGAAACGTCGCCACGGAGGACGTCGTATATTCCCTGACTGGCGAGTCTTTTTGTGGCGACATCGGTGAACCATACACTGGTCAGCTCATCCCCCCCTTGCATCATTTCATACTAATATCTCCTCTCATCTCCCAGCGTCCTCACAGGCATCGCTATCCACCCTGGGTCCGAAGTGGAACGTCGGGTCAATATCTCTCCCGTTGCTTGCCGAAACCGGTCCTTGGATTTCTGAGGTCCTTGGAAGGGAAAGCACGAGCCGGGCCGTGCCTACCTCGCTCGGAAACGCCGGGAACAGCAGCTGGCTGAGAAAGCACGAGCAGAGGTCAAGTATTGAGCTCGCTGCAGGAAATCCCGTCAAGACTCCCAGTACCGTTGGTGGAGTGGGCGGTAACATCCCAGCCCTGTCAATCATTTGCCTCTTCATCCTGTATCGATGTCATCCGCAGTTCGTGCATCCGAGTCATTCTTCTAGCACACGGAATTGTCTGATTCTCAGTTTGTCCACAAAGCTGGAAAAAAGAATGAAATCATGTGCAAGGTTAGTTAAAGTGTACTCACCGTCTTCTGGAGCTTTGCAATTCGACTGTGTGGTCGGGTCTAATCGAATAGGATACCTTGACCGGGAGGTAGTAATCGTCGTTGACAATCAGACACGAAATGAAAACGCTGGAACCTTGATATATGCTGAAAGCCAAAGCTCATAACATCGTCTCCAATACCCGCTGGGGCAAGGTACGACACTAAAAGAAAGGAGGTGATCCCTGACTGGCACTCGTGGCATCACAGCTCTTGCCCAATGCATCGTTGGCATGCGAGCATAGCGAGTACGGTCTGTTCGTGTCTTTTCAATGTTTTGGTCGCTCTCAGCAGGTCATTTATTCATAATCCTATTAGCTGGTTACTTTGGCTTCTTGGCGGCTGCTGTGCTGCTTCCTTGTATTTCGGAGAATCCACGAACCACGTTCTGCCAAATTGCGATGGTGGTCACTTGGAGTCCCCAGAATGTGCTCAGGAGGTGCATCAGCAATCCAGGAGCTACCGCAAGGTGTATCTGTACATAGAACATTGCAATCTGGGGCCTAGGAGCTACATGATAGGGCTATATTGGTACCGAGATTCTAGGGTGCGAACTGGAAGATCAGCAGGAAATGCACCACCAGTCCAGGTGACTCACGTATCTCGATCTCGTTGCTGTCTTCCTCTCCCATTCGTGCTTCCGCTTCTCCCCTTCCCGAAGAATCGGAATGGAATCATCGTCGTTTCTGGTCAGAATTGCCTTTTCATTCACTTCGATCTTTCGTTGCCCTTCTATATCCTCCTTCTCTGGCTCATCGTCCCAATCATCACATACGGCCTTGGGCTTGGCCATCTTCTTCAGATTTTGGGTTCGACGTCGACACAACCCATCCACTCTCCGCAGGAGCAAGTGAAACGTCGCCGAGACGATGCGTGTGACACTAAACGAATGGGTATTTCTGGTGCAAAGTCAAGTCTGCAACCTTGCCAGTGGATCTTTATCTACTGCGCCACTCTTGCTCATCCCATCGGGGTACCCAATGCACAAACAAAACCACTCAACAACCCAAGTTGCAGCTGGTTTGTTGGCAAGCATCCATAGCAGCCTCAGCAGGTAGTTGCGCGGCACATTCTCTGCTTATGGGGCCTTGTGCATCAATAGTTGCAATGGCCTTTTGACTCCTTTTTCGTCACATTCAATGCAACAATCGAGACAGTGCGACCCGCCAAATCCCCGCTGGCAGGAACAGCCCGCATGACCCACCATCAGAAAAACTGGTGTGTTGATCAACGGCACATCAAACATTGTCAATGTTAAACCGATGCGTGCCAACGTTCTCTGTGCCCTGGTATGATCTTGCGAGGATTGAAGGCAGTGTATCAGCTCTTTTTCATCACCTTCCATGGCTGGCGCGATTCATCCTTGGACCTGGGTCCTGGGCATATCGCGATGTGTGTATCCAGTGTTTCTATTGACTGATGCAACGACGTGATTTCAGAAGATTTCTTTGCTTCAAGAAAACAATCCTAGTCCAAGGCAACTGCTTCATGCCATGCATTATGAACTTACTTTCAGGAAAGAGTTTTTGCAGCCGCATAATATCCATGGGAAAAGAATAACGATGCTAGATACATGATCATCATGCGCCGCCATGGTATGCTCATCTGCTTATCGCGGGCTGTGGGTGACAACTTCTTGACGGCAGTATCTCTGCCTCTGTGCGCTATGTCGGATAATTGAATGTATTACCGACCCACGTTTTGGGTGGTAATAAAAGCTACACATCCTGCCAAGTGACTCGGTCTAATCCTTTCATCCCCTTCGTCTTTCGCTATTAACCCAAATACTATCCAGACACTAAATTTCACGCCATGTCGTCTGACGTACAGTCGGCCGTTCAGCTACAGCTCTTAAACAATTATGTATCCGGTATGGCTCTTTGCGAACCATACTATTGCTCATTAATCTAATATCATTACTGCCATGCAGTTGCAATGGTGACCGTCGTGGCCTATGATTATAGTGAGCATTAAAGTGTACGTTTAACATATGTAACACTAAAATGTGGGACTGTTTCGTCAACAAGTCCTCATATTTCCCAAAGAGGTATACATGGTGTCTTCTCCCTTACTGTTTATTCGCTTAATGTCTTCATAAGTTGAGCATATCTGGGTCAGGCAACACACATTTCAAAGTAATCATCCGTCCACTGATGGCACTGCAGAACAAGTCCTGGACATGGGTATCCGTGTTGTATCTTATTGTGTGTAATATCAATATCTTTCGACATCGAGTGGCTCATACACAATACTCTGACTCGCACAGGTCCGTTACGTTGGTATCTATTGTGCAATGTGAGTCGCGATCATGGAGAATACATTCTACCTTTAATGTAGTTTCAAGGACAAATTCACTTCGTACGTTCAAGGAAATTAGCCAAGGCTTGCTATGATGACCAAACATATTTATTTCAAGTTAGCAGCACGTTCGTGCCTGGAATTATCAAGGTTGGTTTTTCCTTTCAATGAATGATTCTAATGACAATGTTATTGCGGTGATAGACGTACGTGGTTTCATTCCTTTGATTATCCCTGTTCACAATCAGTTAGGTGTAAGCATTTTTAATCTACATCCTCGATTATGCTTGACCAGAATATCCTATCTATATCTCAAAAGGTGCTGGTATCTTTTACTCGGGCAATTGGGCAGCTACAGCATTCGTTGGTGCCTCCGCATGTGAGTTAGATGGTTATTGTATTATTTCATTCAGATATGTTGACTTTGATCAGTGTTAATGGTTCTGCGTGTTCATGCAATGTGGAATCGCTCAAAATTTATCCTTACTATTCTTCTGCTTTGCTGCACGGTTAGGGTGGTTGAAAAGCTCGTCTTGGCAGCTATCTTTTACAATCCGCAAATCGATGCCACAGGTATGACTCCACCCGGTCGGAATAATGAGTGCACATGTGAACTAAGCTTTACCCCCTTCTGTCTTTCATTTTTAGTTGGAACCAGCCAAGTGCTTGATTACTCGGTTTGCACTGAGGTGCTTCCTGTAATCGGCCCTTACCTGAAATATACGGTCATCTGGCCAATTGTCTTCGATGCGCTATTATTTATCCTTGCTCTCATTCCGTTGGTGAAGGAATCAAATGCGATCTACAAGGCTACGGGGCGTTGGGAGCCCAACCGATATAGGTCCTTGATCGTCAAGGAGGGTGTTGTTTATCTCTTTGTGTACGTTGTTCGTCATATCTTTGCTACTAGTAGTCATTGCACGCGCGCAATCTAGGATGCGGCACCGCTGATTTATTTTTGCGCAACGACACAGGAATTTGCTCAACAGTCTCACCGTCGCGATAACAGATGCGGGTGGGAACCTGTTTGCCCCAGTCTGGCTTCTCATCATCATCCTCCTTTACTTCATCACCATGTTCCCTATCATGCCCCGATTTGTGATCGGCATGCGTGAGCTTTACGACAAGGACAACCGTGGTCGGTTGGAAGGGATCGATAGTGCTTTTGGGATCTCTTCGCATTCTAGGGACGTTGCTGGACGGGATCACTCTGTCTCTGGGATCGCGTTCGCGGGTGGGAGTAGTCGTCCGGGCGAGGAGGGGGGGGAAGAAATCCAGCTGGAGGTCAGGGGAAACGATGCGTAGGAGTCGTCCTGCCTGGATCGTTAGGGAAAGGAATGGAACGACATGATGTTTTCTTGTGATGAATATGATATTTATAGTTTGGCTCGTTCCCTGAGTACCCCCCACATACCCAGGGTGCTGGATCCTTCCAATGCGATTTTATTGTTCAAGAGGTGCTTTGTATCTGCGCAGATGTGATGCTGCTCATAAATAGTATCGTTGCTAAAAGATCATGTCTTTACTGAAGGGAGTTCTGACAAGACCGTAGTGCTGAGTACTGCACGCTGTCATCATACAGTACAAATACACCCTCATTATCTTTCCTACTGTCTCCTTCTCCTCCTGTCGCAGGCCTTATCCTGACCATTTTCCGGCTCCATCATATCCGTCTCCGATGCAGCCTGAGGCCCAAGTGGTTCCCCGACGACCACGGTCCAAACCGACCCACTGGAAGAAGTAGAGTTCGTTCTCGACATCGACACAGAACTCGCATTCCCCCTTGTGAAGACCAGAAACCGCGATGAGCCTGAGGCCCTGCTGAGGACGAAGACAACGAGGCCGATGATCGTGTTCCCAGTTCCCAGTGGCATTCGGAGATGGTCGTCAAGTACGCAGCGTCGGAGGCGAGGAACTCTGGCTCTTGCTCGCAGGTACAACGATGAGCTCGGGCATCTGTCCTTTCTTGTTACTGAGTTCAGATCACCGCGCCAGCAGGGCCCAATGCGCCTATATGCGCGTATAATTGAAGTGAGCCAAGGAACGACGTCGCGCACGACGGAAAACAAGCATGCGAATTGGAAGATCAGCACGACACGAGTCCAAGATAGGATGGGGTGACTCGCGCATCCTCCCTTCCGTGCTTCTGTCTATCATTTCGGACAACTTTGTGGTCAAACTGAGAGCTGAGGCCTGAGGGGACAAGTTTCTGGCAGAAGGAGGGATCAGACTGAGTACGCTATGTCCAGTGAAAGAACTAAATTTAATCTCCGTCTCGTCTCCTCGCGCTGTGGTCGAATCCAACGTTGTTCGCAGTTGATGGCCTCCAGAAAGAATCACGACAGCTCATAAACAGTGGCCAGGCTGGACTGCAGAACATCGAAGCAGGCAGCTTCGTCAGGCCCAAATTGCAAATCAAGACTGCAACCTTGCCAGTGGATCTTGATCCCACGCGCCACTCTCGGTCGTGCCATCTAAAAAAATAGATGTCTTGATCAACGGCACATCAAAATTATCGTCAATGTTGAACCGATGCGTGCCAAGCTTCTCTATGCCTGGTATCTTGAGAAGGTTGAAGGCAGTGCCAGTGGTATCAGTTCTTTTTCATCACCTTCCATGGCTGGCGCGACCGCTTCATCCTCGGACCTGGGCATATCGCGATATGTGTATCTAGTCATTTCTATTGACTGACGCAACTACGTGATTTCAGAAGATTTCTTGGGTTCAAGAAAACAATCCTAGTAAGGCAACTGCTTCGAACCGTGCATTATGAATTTGATTTCAGGAAACAGAGTTTTTGCAGCCCCATACCCGTGAGAAAAGAAGATCGATGCTATCATCTTGTGCCGCCATGGTATGCTCATCTGCTTATCGCGGGCTATGGGTGACAACTTCTTGACGGCAGTATCTCTGCCTCTGTGCGCTGTGTCGGATAATTGAATATATTACCGACCCACGTTTTGTTACATTCTCTTCATTTTCCACTTCTCGAAGTCACGTGACCTGCTTAGTCAGCATCACGTGACCACTTATATACTTCACCTTTCGTTTCTCACTTTTTACTTTTCCAAGTCACGTGACATACACAGCCACAGGTCACATGACTTATCCTGGT
>JBBPNG010000496.1:0-21403 GCA_038091095.1 Leccinum incarnatum
CTGTGAGCAGTGTGCCATTCGACGTCTTGAATTTTTGGGTCTTTTCCATCTCTTCAAGCTCTTCATGCGATACTGCTATGAACCCGAGGATGCAAATCAAGATTTGTTCATACATAATTATGTTCCAAAACCGAACGACTTTTCGGACCTCGCCGAGTACTTTGTTCGCAAGGTGCGTTTGCACGTGTATCGTATACTTGGAAAGGCTTATCGTTGGTGTAGGCACTTGTTCATGCCATTTCTCAAGTTCGTTTTGAGAATGGCAAGACTCCTGTTATTGTCCGACAATTCCTCGTGGATCAACTGCGGTACAACGGTAACACCGCAAATCCAGTAGGTGTCGCTTGATTTCGAGATAATGCGTGAGCTAATTAGGTGTTCAAGTTCTCTGACGCTTTCTATATATGCACACTCATTTCGATGACGGCTTGTGCCACGGTATCAACAGCTCCGCCAGAGCGTGGTGAACTCCTGAAGGAAGAAGTACGATCCAAACATACTGCCGAAGACGCGAGTTTGCTGAAGCAAGCCGTGGATGAGATGAGTAGATATCGGAGCATGGATAGGTTGATTCCTTCGCCTCATAATGTCGTCACGGTTGCGGCTTTGGAGGTCAGTGCGCCCACTTTACATGCAACTCGATCCATTTATAAATCAAAATCAGTTCTACCTTCTCTTGACAGCTGCCAATATGATTCCGAATGATTTGAGAGTGTTCTTTCCACTTACTCGGTGTGCAATTTCCATGAGTGTACTTACCTTGCTTTACTAACCGGGACCAGCGAGGGAAACTACACTCAAGTCCGGATTGCTGCTTTTGATGGACTCTTCATGTCCAAATGGTACACGCCCGCTATCATGCGATATATGCTAGCGGTGATGGCGAACGACCCTTCACGAGTTGTGAGACGCCACGTAACTCGATGCGCGTGTCAAAGCTTGGCTCTCCTGGTTCATATGGGCGAGATGAAGAATGCATTGTCGAAAGATTCTGAGTCCTTGCTCATTGAAGAGGACGGTTCCATACCACCTCAAGCTAAAGAGGTGAAGAAGAGTGACGTGGACCTCATGATCAAAGTTCTTCGTAAGGACCGTGAGATTGGAAAGAATGAGGTGTTGCGCGAATTCTTGATGCCGATCGCACTGTATGTTATTTTCGCGCTTTTTACGCCCTGGATGCGTCTGAATTAAGCCTCGATGTACGCAGCTCTCCCGACGTTGACCAGGAAGTTCGATGGGGCATCATCAAGCTTGCGGACATCGTTCTCAGAGGTATCGAAGAAACACCACCCAAGGTTACCACCCACCTTCCTCCAACACCTGTGGTAGAGCAAGCCCCACAGCTCCCAGGCGTCAAATTGCCGCCAAAGGCGCAGCGACCAATCAAGACTGGTGGTCCTCCTCAGCGTGCCCATGGTGTATCGGCAGTTCCTGGTCCTCCCAAGCTCAAAATAATGCCAGTGCAGCTCATGCTTCGACGCCATCTGCCGCTGCCACTACCTCCGCTGCGCGGTCCGGAGCTATGCCGCCGCCTCCTGTACCCAGCAAGGCCAAGGCGAAGCCAAAACTTACGACTGTCGCTAAGCCGGCTCATATTCCCAAGGCGCAAACGGGCGGAATGAGCATGAACGACCTGCGTGCCTGTCGCAACGCACTCAAGAAGCTAAAGGTGCACAAGAGCGCCATGCTTTTCATGCAGCCAGTCGATCCTATACGGGATCATGCACCCAAGTGTGTCTCCCTCATTTCCGTTATTGATTCATGTGCTGACGGGTTCATGATAGCTACTATGAGGTGATCAAAAACCCGATGGACCTAAGTACCATGGGCGCCAAGCTGGAGGAAGGTCATTGCAAGGATCGGTTTGCGGTTGAGACCGACTTCCGCCTTATGATCGCGAATGCAAAGCAATACAACGTTGCTGGTAGTTATGCACACACGGAGGCCATATTCCTGGAGACCTTTTTCGAGAAACGTGAGTGGTTCAGTCTGACGGTGTGTTCGATACTGAACAATATCCTAGTGTGGAATCGGATCAACAAGACTCTCGAGGCTGCGAACAAGGCTGCGGAGCCTGCTCGTAAAGACCTGCCCTCTGTCGTGATTAAGCCATTAGGCCAGCAAAAGTCTGCCCCACCGCCTGCACGGGTCGCAACGCCAACGGCGGCACCTTCCCGAGCTACTGCGGAACAGCCAACTCCTCGGCCAACCATCAAGCTCAAAGTGGGCGGCGCCCAAGTCAAGGCTACGGAACAAGCCAACGGGAAGCCGGCTAAAAAGCCAGTCGAGAAATCTGCGGAAGTGTCCAAAGCACCTAAATTCAAGTCTCGGAAACCCAAAATTCCAGACGAAGCACCACCGCCATATGTCGACGATGGATCCCACGACCTGCTTCAAGAGGTTATTGCGATCGAACGGGAAAAGGACGAGGAGAAGCGTCATCGCAAGCTGGTCAAGGAATCATCTCCGGCCAAGGCGTCGGGCAGTGGACCCCCTGGGAAACGACGAAAAACCAATGTCGAAGGCGAAGAGGATGGCGTTTTGGCGTTTGCGGCGCCTTTGTCGAGAAAGGATAAGCCGAGCGTGCCCTCTAGCAGCACGAGTACGCCAGTCCCCGAGCGACCTGTTGCACCGATGCCAAAGGCTGCTGCTGCGCCATCTGCCAAAGCGAAGAAGAAGGGATCCGATCCTGTACCGACTCCGGCCCCGGCTGCAGAGGTTCCACGCATATCCATCAAAGGGAAAGAACGGGAGGTCGCCAGTGCTCAGCCTACGACTTCAAAGTCACGACCCGCCGCATCTGGCACTCCGGTGAGCGAGAAGAAATGCCGAGACGTGCTAAGGGCGATTGTGAAGCTCCCGGAGTATCCCATCTTTGCCCAGCCAGTAGACCCAGTGAGAGATGGCTGTCCTACGTGAGTTTGACCACCCAACGTAGAGTCGCTGATTCACGCTGACTGGCGCCTGTGTAGTTACTATGAGGAGATCGCCCATCCGATGGACTTTGGCACTATGGGCCAAAAGTTGATGGAAGGCAAGTATGTCACGATGGAAGAGTTTGCCAAGGATGCGGATCTCGTCTTTAACAACTGTCGCAAATTCAATCCACCTACGACTTACCCCGTTACTTGCGCAGACTTGGTGGAGAAGGCGTTCAAGAAGGAGTGGGGTAAGGTATTTGAGAGGAAGCTTTCTTGGGCAGAGAAACGAAGTCTGTAGGGGCTCATGACGACGTTGGTCAAGGAAGAAATGTGCGTGTGCTACTGACTCGGAATAACTTGAGCTGATTGACGTTTTACCTAGATCCTTTGTATTCCGAGAGCCCGTTGATCCAGTGCTCTTGGGCATCCCCACGTACTATTCAGTCATTCCAAAGAAGGACACAAGGGACCTTCGAACGATTCGCACGAAGCTGGATAACGACAAGTACGACTCGATAGAGACCTTTGAGGCTGACATGGACCTGATGATTCGGAACGCGATCACGTTCAACGGTGCCGGCTCGGAGGTCGGCAAGATCTCGTATGTAGTCCAGGACAGGTACAAGGACATGTTGAGCAATATCAAGAGCGGGGGAGGCACGAAGAAGCGCAAGGAAGGGGACGCAAAGCCGACGGCGCAACCGGCGAAGAAGGCCAAGCTTGGTTGAAGCTGAGACTTGCAACTACCTCGGGTCGCCCTGGCCTGGTCTCTGGCCACAAGCGCGTCCGAGCCGTCTCCACATCTTCAATCACTCTCGGACATCCTTTATCGTCGTGCCCTCCCTCACGTCGTCCTTCATCCCGCGCGGCTAGTCGAACGCCAGTCATTCACTCCCGCAGCTTATCTCGCGCTCCTTCCTTTGGCCCGGCGTTTTAGAGGGGTTTGGAGACGGTGTTTCGTTTCTGGTTTACGTGACATACAGTATAAATAGACAGCCCTACGGGCATTCCTGGACCCTGGAGACTCAAGCCAGACCCCAAGTTGGCTAGAGGGTCGGACTGTGGTTGCAGCGCTCGTCCGAGCCCGTTTCAGTGCACCCACCAAGCCCTGCCTACATTTTCCATTCCGGCTCCTTGCAGATCACCGGGGTCCGGATCGCGATCGTAACTGCTAGTGCCGGGTGCACGCACCTTCGAGGTGTTCCCATCCACCCTCGTGGCAGCTGACAACTCTGAATCGGGCTCCCGTCCCGGGACGGAGCCTGAGCGCTTTGCGCTCCGCCCGTCCACTCTCAGCCCACTGCCACTTTGTAGCAGACGGAGCGACGTCCAAAGATGCGGCAACACACTCACGCAGACCCACCAATGACTAAGTCACGGGGAAAGTTCTCGAACCAAGTAAGAAACAAATTTCAGTCTTTTTCAGAGTTCTCGATCATAAACCAGGAATATTATCACCACACCATACGTCGGCCGCCTACATCCTCGTCCACGGGCATACCTAACAGCAAGGTGAAACAGCGCACGCAGCTGATCCGTAACATCGAGATCGCCCCTCCATCCATTCTCCCACATCCCATCCTGCACCGGGGTGTGTTGAAGTCTTGAAAACTGCGAAGCGCGCCGCGCCGAGCTACCGCCTCGCCACGGTCCCTGAGAACGTCTTTCCCGCAGCACTCCAGGACATCTTGGCTGCCTACGACAACATCCTCGGCAAGGGATGCAAGGCATCCAGTCGTTGTGAGCGACAGCGCTGGTCAGTATTTATCAGGAAGAGATGCAGGATGTCCTGCAAGTTGCGGGTTCACCACCTGGCTTTAGCCCCGTGTCATTCTCTGCTTTTCATCTGTCTAACCGCAAGGTTCTGATCACCATTCATAGGTATGAAATAGTTGGGTGCTCGATAGATCATAACAAGCTGTCCGTCGTTACCACCCTCAGGCTGTCGCAATCTACCTTACAAAAGGCATGCTCTGCTCTGGTGAGTCACTTGACCGGGGTCGCCCCAGCCTTTATTGATATTGCTGTCCTTTGTCGCTAGCGCTGTGCACACCGTCGCCTCGATGACACGAAGGCCTCAGCAACAACCAGATCCATGATGACGACCACGTCGGCTTGTTTGATGGCGATCGGTTGACCGGACCCCGTAGATGTCCTCTACCGCAGTAGCTGGCGAAGGGTTGGTAGGGTTATGGCCGAGTCGTCGGTATCATCAAATGGAACTGGTGCGTGAATATTTTTAGCCTCCTATCTGTGCAGTTTTTTTCTTGGCTCGACTGTTCTTCGCTTTAGTTACGTACATATGTCATCTCGATGCGACGCTCTTGCCTTCGACTTCACTCAGGCCGCTTTTGCCCTTTCTCGATCGCTCCCCCGTATCAGATTTTGTATGCGCCAAGCTCCCGCACTTGAACAAACATTCGGGTGAGCATCGACCGATAGGGCGCGCACTCGTGATATCCGAAAGGCCATCTGGTCCGTGAACTCGGGAAAGCAGAGGAGACGGAAACGGAGCAAGAGAGTCGTCTGTAAGACGACCCTTGGGGGAAAGCGATCTTGGACTGCTTCCCCCCCGAAGGAGACTAGTGGATCGTCCCGCCAAAGGACCCGACCGACCGTGTATGGAGGGATAGGATGGACTTGCGGGATTTGGACATTTGCAGCATGGACCCACCAGGTGAGGGTTTGTCTCCGACATCTTTCAAGTGTAATGATGCTCCCCTTTTTTCTGCAGGGTGTCAGGATACCGACGATGTTCTGCATGCTCGCCATCTTCCTGGTGGAATGATCGAGGCCGGCGTCCGTGAGCATGCTTGACTGGAATGTGTCGACGAACTTGATCGATTTTTACAGACAATGTGCACGTTTTGCACTCGATCGAGTATTTCCACAAACGACAGTCCTGAAGTGTGTCTGATCGCTTTCATTTACCACTGTGGACGTAACGGTTTTGCACAGAATCCCCAATACTGACCTTGCTTAATACGCAAGGTGACATTCAATAGTGCCGGGGGACGTGGCACCCACCTGGCTACGCGTCCCCGATAACGGTATTTCAACATTGATAACAGTGTGTGTGTATGACGAGCGCTAGCAGCAGCTGAGAGTCAATTGATGGCGATGTTCAACCATCATTTTATACGATGACAAAACACATCGGAGTCGGGGACTTGCGCGAGCGTCATTCCGATGTTTCTCCAAGACCAAGCACGCTGCACATTCTGCTCTGCCATTTACCGTTGCAACGGGTGGGTGCGCTCGCGTTAAGGTTTCGCCTCAACTCCGAATAAGTACATACTAACCAACTCCGACCATACTTTTCTAAGTAGCATAATATAGTACAAGCTGTTTACTTCGAACTTCGATTAGCCCGATGCTTTTAAATTCGAATCAAGAATGCGTATGCGGTCGTTTCTTTGACAATGCCGGGGCCTTCACAAGACACAAGAAACTTTGCTCCAAGGGAAGGAAGCAACTGGCGACTGCCCTCCAGCAGGCAAAAGAAACTTCTCGGCACCGCAAGAAGCGTCGTATTGACTCAGACGGCACTTTCGTAGGGGAACCACCGTCTCTGTCTTCAGATTCGAGCGGGGTGGTTGAAGGTATGCACGTAGTTTATTATTTTACGAGATTTGCTCATTCTCTTGCTACAATCAGTGGCAACTAGTAGCATTACAAGTCAACTTTCCGAGTCGCGGTCATGTCAGGCCTCAACTTCTACGAGTAACAGCGGAGTCCACAACTCCGAGTCAGGGCTCAACGAAGCAGAAGTAACACCCTTTCTTTCTTGCTTCACGAGTAAGAGTCACCTGATATTTTCGTTTAGCATGAGGATGATATGCTACCGCTCTCTCTTCGTCGAGGCCGGCGATCCAATCGTCAACTCCCAAAACGTTTCCGAGACTTGCTCCCAGAGTCTCCTTTACCCTTAGATCCAAACGTGATAACTCGACCCGAAGTTCCTGCGAGCTCAGGCTCTCGTCCGAGTCCTCCCGTTCCTTCTCCAGTCCAACTGACCCCATTGAACTCAGCGGTGATTCAGAGCACGCAAAATAGACACCTTCCCCAGAGGCCAGACCGCGCGACTTTGGTCACACAAGTAAACGCATTCGGCTTGTTCCGTGTATACGACCAAGGCTCCACTCCCATCAATGATCCCGAGGATCAGAGCAGGAATGACCCATCTCCACCATTTGAACCAGGACTCGCAAGTGACACTCCACAGTTGTCCAATTCTGACAACCTTTTCTATCCTTATCCTAACGAAAACTCGTTGCTCATTGGCGACTGGTACTGGAACCACGGGGTCCAGAAATCCAAAAGAGGTCTTGAAATGCTGATCAAGATCATTGGAAGTACAAACTTTCGTCCCGAGGACGTGAGCCAAACCAATTGGACCGCCATTGACCGTTATCTTGGCTGCGCAGATGCTCGCGCAGCCGCTGGAGGGCCCTTAGGTTACGGGGATGACACGGACTCGCAAGACTGGTTGCCCGAGGACGACGGTTGGATGCGGAGGACCATTACCATCTCGGTCCCATTTCCTCGTCGCTCGCTACATCCTGGTCCGCGCGACTATTCTATCAAAGACTTTTATAGGCGATCTCTCCTTTCCATCATCCGAGAGAAGCTTTCGGATCCTTTTCGCTGCCGCTCCTTCCGATTTGAGCCTTATCGTTTGCGGTGGAAACGTTCGTCTGCAGTTGATGACACTGGTGTTTACGGTGAACTTTTCTATTCCGAAGCATTTGTCACAGCACACAATGAATTGCAGGACACGCCTCCTGAATCTGCTGGCTGCACATTACCCCGTCGCATTGTTGCTTTAATGTTCTGGTCCGATGCTACTCAGCTGACCACATTTGGGGACGCCAAGCTATGGCCGCTGTATCTGTATTTCGGGAACGAGTCGAAATACCAACGGTGTTCACCAACTGCGAATCTGTGCTCGCACGTCGCATATTTTCAAACAGTTTGTGTTTTTAGTTTGTGGAAATTCAAATCTCATTGCTCTTTGATCTAGTTACCCGACGAGTTTAAAGACTTTGTGATGGAGCACTGCGGAGGTGATAAGCTTCCAGGTGACCGTCTATTCACACATTGTAATCGAGAGGTCTTTCACGCACAGTGGAAGGATCTATTGGACGACGAATTTCTTGAGGCTTATGAGCATGGTGTGGTATTTATCTGCGGGGATGGGATCGAGAGGCGATTATTCCCTCGCATCTTCACATACTCGGCTGATTACCCCGAGAAGTAAGCTATACTGTTTCACTCGAGATGGACTAATAATTCAAGCTTCCACATGTTTCTAGAGTGCTCATTGCTGGCATCCGTAACCTGGGTGGTTGCCCGTGCCCGCGTTGCCTTATCCCAAAGGAAAGGCTGCCGAAGGTCGGTACTGTGAACGACATGGTGCAACGTGACACACTATCACGTCATGATACGGAAGACCGACGCACGAAGATTTTATCAGCACGTCGTTTGATATACGAAGGACAGTACAATGTTGATACCGCTCAAGTAGAAGCGCTTCTGAAGTCTGAATCCCTGGTACCGACAATAGTAAGTGTTCTACTATGACGCGAGATCAATGGTACTCACCTTGTTGATCAGAATTCGTTTTCGGAAAGACTGGGCCAAACGGGGTTTGATTTTTTCCTCATGTTAGTTGTTGACTTATTACATGAATTTGAACTGGGCGTGTGGAAAGCAGTTTTTATCCATCTGCTCCGCATGGTAGATAGTCAAAAGGGAGCCTTCTTAGCTGAACTCGATCGTCGGTAGGTGCATGATTTACTGTCGTTTTGAATCATGTGACTGACCCGACCCCTGAGAAGTTTTCGCGAAGTACCAACGTTTGGGCGTGATACTATTCGACGATTTCGCAAGAATGTTTCAGAGATGAAACAGTTTGCTGCACGGGATTTCGAAGATGTGCTCCAGGTAGGTATCTTCACTTCCACCGTGATACTTACCCATGGTGACGAGGTGATTGGATAGTGTTCGATTCCGGTTTTCTCGGGATTGCTACCAGATCCTCACAACTCTCAAGTGTTGCACCTTCTATTTGTGCTTTCTCATTGGCACGCTCTAGCTAAACTCCGACTACATACTGACGAAACATTGCACATGTTGGATATAGTGACGGAGGAATTTGGTGATGATATCCGTAGTTTTGCCTCTAACACGTGTCCCGACTTTTTGACGAAAGAGCTGCCTCGTGAAGCTCGAGCCAGAGCACGACGGCAAGCACAGCGCAGTCAAGGCAAACCACCCCAGTCACGTTCACAGACACGAATGCCGAAAGCCCTCAACCTTCAAACCTACAAGCTCCATGCGCTGGCAGACTACCCAGCACAGATTAGAATGTACGGTACAACCGATTCCTATTCAACACAAGCTGTAAGTTTCCTGTCTCCCTTAGTTGCAAGCCCCAAATTGACTTCGTATGTACAGGGTGAACTTGAGCATCGCACCAGTAAACGGCGGTTTGCCAGAACTAGCCGGAAATCATATGTACCACAGATGGCCTCTATCGAGCGACGGCAGGCTCGCATCCACCGCATCCGCATGAAACGTACTGCGCTCCATCTGGCGGACCCGGTACCTGATGAACCTGACAAACACCACGTTATCGGACAGTCCCAAAATTTTCCGGAAGAGCTTACGAGGTTTGTACAAAACAATCTCGGAGACCCTGCCACTAGAGTGAGTCCTCGTCCTTACACACTGGATAACTGAAATGACGAGAACTGGCCCAGAACTTTGTTTCTAAGCTCAAGGCACATATTCTTCCTGGTATCGCAACCATCCATCAAGATTTGGAAGCCACATTAAGAGATGATGGCGCTACTCTCGATCATTTGGTGGATTCGGATGCTATCAATCCATCACAACTGAACCACGTCCTGTTCCACGGAAACAAGATATACCGACACCGCCTACTTCGAATCAATTACACTACGTACGACCTTCAACGTGAATCCGACAGCGTCAATCCTCGCACTGACAAACGGTATATTATGATGTTGTCTAATCTGGATGACAGCAATCACCCATTCTGCTATGCGCGGGTCCTGGGGGTCTTCCACGCCAACATCGTTTACACTGGGCCAGGATCGAGGGATTTCCGGTCGCGTCGGGTTGAATTTCTGTGGGTACAATGGTTCGAGATCTTACAGGACCGTAGTGCGTCCCTCGGATGGGATCAACATTCCCTCGACGTGGTCAGGTTCCGTCCAATGACCGACGAGGATACCTTTGGGTTCGTTAACCCTACAGATGTTCTCAGGGCCTGCCACGTCATCCCGTCATTCGCAGATGGGCGACCTCACCCTGATGGAGTCGTAACGTCCCGCTGTGCAGGTGATTCAGATTGGAAGTTTTACTATATCAACCGGTGAGTTCGAGTCATGTTTAAGAGGATTGCCTACTCAGTCTGCTGGTAGGTTTGCCGATCGTGATATGGTGATGCGCTACCACTTTGGACTCGGTATTGGACATGTATACTCGCATGCACACCTCGCAACCACTCCATTATCATCTCAACGACTCCCAAACTCAAGCAACTGCGATGTAGAAGATGACGCGAGCCACCGTGACGGCGTTGATGACTCGGAACACATTCCTGAGTTTCTGGAGTTAGAGCCCAGTGATATTGACTCTGACACTTTGAGTCCAGATGGATCTGACTCCGAGCCAGACGAGAGATCTGGGGAGTCTGACTCGGAATCTGTCTTGGGCGATTATGTGGATATGGATGGCTGGAATGATGTAGACACCGATACATTTGATAGATACGAGTTCTAGAGATGTGACTTGGGACTCGGATTTCGAATGATTACTACTGCACATTCAAGTTATTGATTCTCTGCCCACACACACCCCTAGTAGTCTCTCTCGGCGTCGACGGTTACGGTGCACTGTCACTCCGAGTCACGATGCACTTCCAACTCAACCCACCATGTGTTCTCCCGACAACTCACTCCTCCTTCTGATCCCTCCTCCGAGTTGGACGTTTCTCTGCCGGTGCATTAATCTGTCGCTGGCCTGACTGTGGTCACATCCCTTTCTTTCCACGTATCAAATTCCTGTCCTCCCTCTCATCGACTTTTATGTAAGTCCCTTCATATTCCAGTTTCTTTATTCAAGCTTTTCATGTCTGTATATAAAAATACTCCCCCCTCACGCAGCCTACTACCTGCATACCCTTTACTTACGACTCCGTCGCACTACCCTCAATCCCCTTCGGTGCCACCGTGGCTTGTATGTGT
Organism: Leccinum incarnatum; assembly: GCA_038091095.1. NCBI lineage: Eukaryota > Fungi > Basidiomycota > Agaricomycetes > Boletales > Boletaceae > Leccinum > Leccinum incarnatum. The sequence goes on from JBBPNG010000496.1 coordinate 11,198, forward strand.
CTCGCTCACCCCATCCTAAGGTACCTGGCTCCGCAAGCTTACCCTCATCTCGTCCGAGTCTTGACTACAAAAACTCCACTTGACCAACAACCTGACCATTCGCGACGACTCGTTCTTCAAGTCGCGCACCCTCTCCGCCAATCACACACTATTCTCCGGACATCCTGCCTACCGCCAGACACAACCCGGAGATTAGATTAGGTCTGACCGCTCACCAAGGCGATGACGTCTGAAGATAATGGGGTGTGCGCTGAGCACATACATGGCCTTGACCAAATCCCAGTGAACGGGTGCTGTAGTGGGTCGACACGTGCACGCCTCTTCTCGTGCAGAAGTCTAATCCGAATTGGAGGGACACCGTAAGTTCCTTGCTCAATTCTTTTCTCCAAGTCCACTCTAAAAAAAATGTCGGCACAACAGCGCGTCGCGCTCTGGGCCGCCGAGCCCGACCTCGACGACGAAATCCACGACGTCGACATCCCGCTGACGATCCCGTCCTACCCCGCCGCCGACATCTACGAAGATCCCAACCTGCCACTCGACGAGGATGCGCTTCAAGCGATGCAAGCCCAGATCGCACAACAGACCGCATTTTCACAGATCCCAGACGTTGTCAAGCGCGTGAGTTCATACATTTTACCTCGACTCGTGATCGTGTTTGATCACCACCGTAGTTCATCGTTCACTTCCACCAAGCCGTCTTGGATAACAATCTCCCCGAAATCATCCTCGCCTACGAATCCGGCCGGAACCGCCTCACTGAAAAATTCTACGCAAAAACGGAATGGCCAGAGGCCGAGCTAATCGCCCCGCTCGTCGACGACGACCAGATCTTCCTCGTTCTTTACCGCGAGCTTTATTACAGACACGTTTACTCCCGACTGCAACCCAATGTCGACGATCGGTTCCATTCGTACGAGAATAGCTGCGAGCTGTTCAATTATCTACTCAGTGCGTGACCCGTCGGCGATGGGAGGCGTAGCTTGACATTTCGGTCTTTCCCTGGGCACTGTTTATTTTATTTTGGCTATGCCATAGACTCGGACGGGCCAGTAACCCTCTCGCTCCCTGCCCAATGGCTGTGGGACATCATCGACGAATTCATCTACCAATTCCAATCCTTTGCACTCTTCCGATCTCGTCCTGCGAACAAGACGGACGACGAGCTCGCGATGTTGGGATCCGAAGGAGGCGCGCAAGCCTGGAGTAGTTACAGCGTCCTCAACGTCCTCTACTCTCTCATCCAAAAGAGCCACGTCAACGAATGGCTCAAGGCCCGCGCCGAAGGCAAGTCCGACGAGGAAATCGAGTAAGTTTCGTGAATGACCAAGGAAACATGCGAACTGACGTGCGCACGTAGCGAAGTTGCGGGCGAGTATGGTTCGCGGCCGCTGTACCGCCAGCTGGGGTACTTTTCGCTCATCGGACTGCTCCGCGTCCACGTCCTGTTGGGCGACTTTACGCTCGCGCTCAAGGTCATGGAGCAGGTCGGGCTGGGACTGAGCATGGGTCAGAAAGCGCCGTTCACAGCTCCGACTGCAGCCCACGTCAGCACTGCATACCACGCTGGCTTGTGCTACTTGATGGTGAGAAGAGTGACTGACGCGGCGAGGGTGTCTGAACTGGGTCATGCGGGCGAGACAGTACCACACAAGAAGTTATCAATATGATCAGGTGTGTGTGCGGAATTTGAAGCTCTCGACGGCGAGTGACCTGGTCACAGATCAATAAAACGGCGGACCGCATGTACGCGCTGCTTGCGTTGTGCAACACCTTGGCACCTACGCGGTTGGACGACAACGTGATGAATATTGTACGGGAGAGGTATGGCGAGCAAATGGCACGCATGGGCCGGGGGTGAGCGTTGGCTTTCTTCAACTCATGTATCGACGAGCTGAGGCGCGGACAGCGAGGAAGGCCTGAGCACGTTTGAGGAAATCTTTTTGTACGCGTGCCCCAAATTCATCACCGCAAACGGACCGCCCTACGACAATCCTGCGACACTGGCCGCGTTGCTGAACCCAGCGACGCCATCGTCCCCGACCTCACCGTCGTCTGGACCAAGCAACCCGGTGTCTGATCCGACACACCGTCACCTGCGTGCTCTCAGGGCACATTTCTTGTCGTTGACGCCAGTGCCTGTGTTGCGCAGCTTGTTGAAGTTCAAGTTGTACACCTCGCTCGACGCCCGCAAGCTGGCGGGATTTTTGGATGCGGGGGTGGACGAAGAGGAAGTGCTGAGCTGGATGATGGTGATGAAGAATGCAGGGCGGTGCGTCGGGCGGGTTAATATCGTGGCTGGAGCGGACAGGGACGAGGACAAGGGTGGCGCGTCGAGTGCGAACGGCGCTGGAGGGAGTCTACTTGACGGGGAATGGATGTCGATTAGTGATTTGAACTTCGTGATCGATGAGGTGAGTGTGCATGGACGTGTGTATTGATATGGGACTGACGAGAGCCACCAGAACATGATTCACATTGCCGAGTCGACTGTCGGGAGGCGGTACGCGGGGTGGTTCATCAGGAATTCGGAGCACGCTGCGCGTGTGCTGGACGGGTTGCGTGCGTCGCCATTGCCCGTGTCTTTGCCTGTGGCCACGAAGACTCAGGGAAAGGAGGTAGAGAAGAACACGAGAAGTAGCGGTCCAAAAGTAGCATGGGGAGGGGCAAAGTGGAGTGGTCACGTGTCCTTTGATACTACTCGTCTTCCCTTACGAACACAAAAATGACAATGTCCTCGTCGTATGCCAAGTTGACCTCTCTCACGACAACGACCCTCTCACTTCTCCTCGAACGTCAGCGTCTTCAGCTGACACACCCGACGCTACACCTCACTCAGAGTGGCAAACCTGCGGACGCTCCGCAGCGGTGTGATTACTCTCCAGGATGCGAGTGCAGCCTTCGGGAACGGGAATGACGGCGTTGCGGCACTTCGGGGTCAGTACTCGGAGCGGCTTAGAAGTATGCTGGGCGAGGACGAGGCTTTCAAGGCTGGGCTGAACGGGTAGCGTTCCATTGACTCTTTCGTTGTCGCTCGCATCAGTTGACCTTGTATGGCCCACAGAATCCCACTACCAGACGTACCATCACCGACGCTACCCCCTACGCCACTACGCAAGCGGAGTCTGGAGCCCGACGCTGAAATGTTGGAGCCATATAGGGACGAACCGCAGGAGTCGTCGCCGCCGGTGGACGAGGGCGGGATATTGTTGCAGCAGCGGGATATCATACAAGGTAAGCCGTCCGTTTGTTCATGGGAGAGTTTCTTTCGTTTCGTTCACACACGGAGAAACCAGACCAGGACACACGCCTCGATCACCTTTCGTCATCCATCTATCGACAACACCACATATCGCTGCAGATAAACGACGAATTGGAGGTACATACGGGGTTGCTGGATGTGTTGGACACGGAGCTGGACGGGACGGACACGCGCATGGCAGGCGCACGGCGGAGGCTCACACGTGTTGCTCGCGGGGCGAGGGAAAACGGTGCGTTTTTTTTGGTCGTTCAATGACGCACGTGTGGTTGTCGTCCTGTCGCTAAGTTGTCATTGATCGCTAGGTTCGACGGTGACCAACGGCAAATTTATCTACGCCTCCGCCTGCCCCTACCAGTCCGTGACGCGCGACGACGACGTTCGGTGCGAGCGGGCGGAGCAAAAACATGTATTCCCAGTCCCACGTGTTGCGCGACGAGGAGGAACATGCAGCGGGGCTGGTGTATCCCTGACTTGCGCATATCCGGATCTTGCGCGAGGATCGCGTTGGCTGTCGTTAGGCAAGCGCAAGAAGAGGTGCGTTCGTGGTGGTGGTACTAGAGAGCGCGCTCGTTGACGCGGCTTCTAGGATTTGGACATGCGGCGTTTCCTTCCACATACACCGTTCTAGTCATTACCGCGGGCTGACGGGCTGGTGGCACCGCCATATTTGTTCAGCTTTGACTACTTCCGCTGGCACAAGGTCAGTATGAGTCCATTCACCAGCTGTCTTCTTTGCCAACGGCTGTCAGACAATATATAGGGTCTCTAGACATCCGCATGTCGTTTGTCGCACTGCCTCGCCAACCAACTTTCTGTGAGTCTTGCTCTTAACATGTATTCTATTATCGGTGTTGAGCAAGCATCTGAACAGTGTTCTCTTTGACGCCCCAGCGTCCTCTCGTTAATGGCCTAGCGATGCCGAACCCACAGCTCACGCATCCCCCTCGCCAAGTTATTGGAATACAAAGTCGGACGACAATAGGTTGAGCCTCGAAGGGATGGTTAAGAGGTAAGTTCGTGATTTCCTTGCTGCGTGTATTGGTCAAAGGAATTCGCATTCTAACGAATTACCCTATTGGATACAGAATCCGACAACCATGTTTGAGGGTGGGCACAATCAGACGCCGAACAAGAGAGCATCCATAGCCCGCCCAAGGAAGATGATACAATGCTCAGTGTAAGTTGATATCTTTCTGTTTGTCTGCTCGTCTGACGCGCCATTAGATGCTGGGCGGTGGTCAGGTACGGCGATATTCCGTGACGCCCATGATCGGTTCTTCGCCGTGCATCCAGCTTGAAGCAGAGCGGCACAAGAATATCCTTGCCAACCCCCCGGAGACGGTCTTTAGCCGTATCAAGAACGCTCACCCGGAGGATCACGAGTCTCCCAAACTTCCGCGCGTGATTGAGACGAAGCCGTCAATTGCCTCTACTACGAACTCTGACCAATTTGGTGACAAGCGCATGATTCGCTCAAGGCACCGTCTTCTCGAGCGCGAGAGCCTCGAGAACAAGGCGTTGGTGGGAGACGATGAGAATCTCTCGACATCATGTAAGTCCTCTGAGACGCGTATCATACGGTACTGATTGTGTATTGTAGTCCGGATGGCTGTTTTCACCAGCCCCAGCCCCAGCCCCAGCCCCGTAAATTGCTCTCGGTCAAGCACATGTACGTCGACATCAGGGGCAGGCACTCCCCCGCTGTCCATTTCGACGGTTACGTCTGTCTCCAGACGGTACAGCTACTGTGACTTCACCACTTTCTTTCCGTCCTAAGCTCAACTATCTCGTCCAGCCCCAGAACGACGGAGCGCCAAACAAGTTCTGCCTATCATTCACAGCGAAATATACCTGTACATCTTTGATTTCATCGCCCGGTCCACCCCAAAGTCCCCACTCTAATCAAACGATGCAAGGGCGCTCTGTAATCTCACGCGCGCCTGTCGGTTCTTCGCCAACTTCTGTCTCCCCCGCATATTCTGCTTCGTCCAATTCTTGGCCTGAGGCGTCAATTATGAAACGTGCATGGGATTAGGACAATTCAGCTCAAAGTAGCCTCTTCCAATCGCCCTCTCCCGATTCATCAAGTCCTGTCGTTTCACCGGTTGGCATCGCGCTCAAGCTCATGCTCAGGACGACCCGAATCATGTACCATGGCATGTCGAAGCGCTGTCGCACATGCACAACCTCCGCGAGCTCCAGTTCGTGGGATCCAGAGTGGATGTTGTGTTCTGGAGCGCGGCTGCGGCGATACCGGCTCTCCAGGATCTGTCGTTTCATGGTTGTATATTTGATAGCGGATCAGGTTCCGCAAAGGACCTGCTGGGATCTGACCACCCCAAGAAGCCAGAGGCAATTGTCAGGCCAAAGATGAAGGCGTCCCGAGCGTGTGTGCGCTATTGCCTGCAGTATGATAAAGCTGCGTCCGCGGACATGACATACGTGCGCACGCTCGGATTGAACATGTCCGGCTTGGAGCACACGGATTGGCTCCTGCCCCGGGACAGGTCCGAGTCTACAATCAAGGAGCTGTGCATCTAAGCCACCTTGTCCAACGGGAAATACATACCCAAGTTGCGCGTGTTCCACTTGCATGCTCCGCAGTCTGTAGAGGCACTGTGTTTCGTGGTCGATGAGTTGTCTTCGCACGATGTGGCTCTAGAAATCTTGAAACGCATGCTGGACGAGCTGGCGTGGAGGAGCAACTTTCGTTGGCTTCGCTCGCTTACTCTGGAGGTTCATGAAGACTCCGTAAGTCGGACTTTAGCCCCTTGTTTTGTTTCGGCTCATAGTAACTTGCATATCCTCCCTATTACAGACGCTATCCAGGCCTATCGAAGGTATGTATATTGTGCTAACAGTATACTTGGGCTAAAACATCACACCTTCCCGCATCTTTCCTTGCACAGAACGCCGGTCAGATGACTTGGCAGAAATTCGACACATCATTTGTGACCAGCTCGGTCCCACCAAGTTTTCAAGCCTCGCCTACTACGTAGACTATTTCGGGACCGTTTTTCGTTTGGTGAATGGGAAGTGGTCGGATTGATGGCGCCATCTTGCAGTACTTGCGGAGAAATTTACGATAGCGTCGGGCAATGGTACCGGTCAGCGTCGAAATCGCATATCATCGATGCATGTCGAGAGGTGGTATCCTTCGTCCTTTGAGATGTGTGGTGGATCCAAGGTGGATCGCATTCCATAAGCAAAGGTTCAAATTCAGAGATGGTGAGGACGGGGGGACGGGACGGCGTCAGCGATGACGATGCGACGAGGACGGCGAGGACGGGGAGACTGGACGGTGTCAGCGACACGCGCACCGCAACCACGACTACGACCCGGCGAAACGACGAGGACGACGAGGACGGGGAGACGGTACGGCGTCAGTGACACCGCGGTACGGCGATCACGGCGACGACGACGACACGGCCGCCACAACCACTCCCTGCGTGTCCATGTATAACAGTTTATATTTTGTATAGACTACGTAGTTTACAAAACAAATCACTTGGTAAAAATTATTCGAATGTTTGAAGTCAATAGTAACTCTGTACGCGTGCACAGTGTGAGCGTTGTGACGGCACTCGGCTCTGTGACAACTCTGTCAAGGGGGACCTTTCTGTCACAGCTTGACATATGACAACCACCCACCTTGCATAATCATAAATCTGGAAATTGAGGAGATGATGAGATATCCAACTATAACTTACAATTAAATCTCATCATGATATAAACTGGATAATGGTTGATCAGCAATTTGGCATTGGGCTAGTATCAGAGCCTTGCTGGCAGTATCAGGATCAGTCATAGAGAACATGGCAGACATTGATATTTGAGCTGTAATTTACTGTCTTGATGTCATTTTATAAATCAGAATATATATTCATGATGAGTAAATCATCACTTTGTGGCTGTACAATGCTGGCAGCCACTGTGTAGCAGTTACAACTTACAAGTGTCAAGCCAACATTGTAAGGGGCAGTCATGGTAGTGTTATTAAAAACCATTATTGCACATAATATATCTGATTATCCCAGAAAGATATATTCTGATACATGGTCTGTATTTAATCATATATTTTGTCAACCAATGATAAACAGCTGCCATGTCCTCCATGGCTGATCATGATGTTATCATCCAGACATCTTCTAGGCAACAACTGCTAATAAATGGTAAGTTATACCATGCATGGAAGGTATTCTAGATTGGCTTGTATTCACTGACCATATTATTAATTCTGTCATAATGGTATCTAACTGTAAACAATATCTGGAAATATCATCAATTATCACACATATGTTCTGATCAATAGATTGACATTAATAAGGTAAATTGAAGTTCATGATCAATTTTTGCCATGTCCTGCCAGGCTGATGTTAAGGTTGTCAGCCAGATATCCTCTAGGCATTCTATTGTCACAACAGGCTCTTGATAATGTTTGGATTATAGTTATTGATCAAGGTCTGACCTAATATTATCACACATATATGTTCTGATCAAAGAATGTCATTAATAAGGTAAATTGAAATTCATGATCAATTTTTTGCTATGTCCTGCCAGGCTGATTTGAAGATTGTCAGCCAGATATCCTCTAGGCATTCTATTGTCACAACAGGCTCTTGATAATGTTTGGATTATAGTTATTGATCAAGGTCTGACCTAATATTATCACACATATTTGTTTTGATCAACAGATTAACATTAAGAAGGTAAATTGAAATTCATGATCAATTTTTTGCTATGTCCTGCCAGGCTGATTTGAAGATTGTCATCCAGATATCCTCTAGGCATTCTATTGTCACTACAGCCCCTTGATGATGTTTGGATGATAAGTATTGATCAGGGTCTGACCTAATATTATCACACATATTTGTTTTGATCAACAGATTAACATTAAGAAGGTATATTGCACCTTGATGATCAATATCTACAATGTCCCCCATGGCTGATCTGGATACCATCATCAAGGCATACTTAGGCATCTCAGTATCACTCTATGTTCATAATGAAGATGAACTTATAATTGCTGATCAACTATTGTCCTATTTTTATCCTGCTGGGATTCAATTGCAATTTGTATCTGGAAATATCATCATCTCCCCAATTTCCTGATGAAAGGAACGAATGATACTTACCGTCCGATACAGCGGGCATAAGTCAATGGTTTGCCGGGGGTCACCGTCTGGATCATCGGCGCCCATCAGTAAAGTGATGTTATCATCCGCCGTGAGGTTCGAAGCAGAAACCAGTGATGGCGCATCATTGCTACCGATCTTTTGAACGGGAACGAGGTTATCGGGTTCGACTTCAATCGGTGATGTTGGGGGACAGTCAGAAGATAGATCATTGTCGTTTGATGTTTCTGAACTTGGAGGAGCTGAGGAAGATGCAATAGGGACTGCATAGCCCCAGTCGCCGAGGATCCCTCGCCACTCAAGACTTTGTATGTTTCCACACAAGCGCTGCCGAGCTTCGTCGGAGAGGTGGTCCATGAACTTGCTGTGATCAGTCCGGTTCTTCGCCAAGGCGAGGAAGAGATTTGCCGGGCTGACGTCCCGGTGTAGGACACCGGCGACTTCTAATGCATCGTTGTGTGCTAGAATCCGATCGGGTATTTGTATTGGGTATCATGAAATGAAAGTCTACTTACCGACAACGTAATCCAAGTAGGCGACGAGGAGTTCCCCGAGAGACGAGAATTCGAAGATCAGCTTGCCAACGGGACGAGAGACGAGGCGAGACAAGGTTCGGAGATCGAAAGCGGAACCTCGAGGAAGAGCAGAACGAAGGAAGTGTGTTGACTGATTGACCGCCGTATTCGATTGTGTGGGGTCACGGAGGCTGGTCTTGACTTGTTGCTCGCTGACTAGTGTAGGAACACCCTCGATTTGATGCTCCTCCAGGATATGTAAAATCATTCCCTCGGTATACTTCCTGAGCGGGTCGGTCCAGGAATCCTTGACTACGACACGCGGGTCGCTTGGCTCGGGGTCCATCTTACCCTCCCATACTGTCGTCCCTCGACCACACAGGCTGTCAGATATGTCGAGTATGCTGCTCAGCCAGATTTTGCGGCGATTATTGTCCTTATCGACGATCTCGACCCATTTCTTCCTCTTCCCATCTTCGTCCCGCGAATATAATTTATCGGCATTCTCATTCTCTACGTCTTGATCGTTTGAGGGCTCCGACTCCGTACACTCCGACAGAGAGCTTGTCGGGTGCGTGTTTTCCGAATCGGAGTTGTCGTCCGTTGAACCAGACTCCGGTGAATGAGATTCCTCGGCATCTGACTGCGGCTCCTCCGACTCGGAGTCGCTCTGCTCCGGATCATCGATTTTCGGGGCTAAGGTGTCGTTCACCGGGTCCCACTTGATGGACATATCGAATCCAATAGTGGCGTAGTCTGAGAAGGATACACCGATGATTATTTGAAGGAACTGGAGTGGATAGGTGTTGATGTCAAAGGAGCAGGTGGAGACGGAACCACTACGATGGAAAGTCGTCAGATAGATCGATGATCCCAGAATACGGATACAAGAGACAAAGTGGCGGCCATCCTGCACGCCCAGTAGACACGAAGCTTTGCCGGCAATTTCTATGAATGACTTTTTGTCATTCGTGTCGGAGTCGGCGCGATTCTTGACCTCACAGAATGTTACAACCTGTTCCCAGGACCAATTGCTAACGCCCTCAGGAACCTGAAAATAACAGGTGATGTCGGGTTTTCTTGCCGCGTATGCGCCATCTAATGGTTTGGTTGACGACTTAGAGTCCCACCCGCTAGTATGGCGGCAAAATAAGACAATGACTCGTCGGTGTTACATTCTCTTCATTTTCCACTTCTCGAAGTCACGTGACCTGCTTAGTCAGCATCACGTGACCACTTATATACTTCACCTTTCGTTTCTCACTTTTCACTTTTCCGAGTCACGTGACATACA
>JBBPNG010000497.1:0-21354 GCA_038091095.1 Leccinum incarnatum
GGAATCATACAACTGTGATCACAGCCGCATTTGTTTCCCACGAATCAGTAAATTTCGAGGACAGCACAGCCGCTAATTCCAACTGGAGTGACCTTGATAAACAAGGTAATAATAACGATAACTAAATATACAATGTTCCGGGAACATTCACGATGATTCAAGCGAGTTTCGCAAACCCAACCTTCAAAGTACTGTAATCGAACACGCTGTATACGCCCTGCAGGAATGTCATTCCAATGTTCCAATATTCTAGGCCACATAGTCAGAACGAATCCATCTACCACCGCAAAGGGGCCTCAGGAAGCGATATCTCACCATCGCGGTGGGCGATAATGGAGCCGAAACAATTGGGAGAACCTTCCTCAATTGGTCCAAGTCTAAGAAGTTCGGGAGGTATTTCAAACGGCTTGCCACTGAAGGTAAAGCTTATTGTTGGGAAAGAGTCGCACGGTACTGCAGGGTGTCAATGAAAACAAGGTACCGAAGTCAATCGGAACTCACGATAATAGTAACCAAGGCTTCTGTATACCTTGAGGGTACCGCCAAGGCGTCTATACAATTCTGCAACCCGGTTCCAATCTCCGAAGATGTGGCTCATGCCAGTGTCGAAAACAACAGGTACACTTTTCAAGATTGTGTTGCCATTAACACGAACATCGTCCATGTACGCCTGCCACAATCCCTACATAAATGCCAATGTTAGCAACATCCACTGATTCCACTCCCATCTACCATTGTCACTCACAGGATGTACAACGGGTGTATAAGCGATGTCACCACTGTATAGCATACTATTTGCTCCACCGACGTACATCTCGGCCCCAGAAGAAGTGAGTTTCAATGAGAATGTCGGATTAATCAGCCTAGTCTGTCTGACAAGAGATTCAAACAGCGGATAAGCATGAAAGCGCGAGACGGAAGGGAAGGCCAATCCCAATAAACCGTCTGCAGGCCATTCATATGTCATTATCGAAGTGACTTCTGATGCAGAACCAAAGGTCTGCAAGTCTGACTGGCTTGGCGTCAGAATTCGATGGTGATGCTCATCAGCGATAAAAAAAACATACAGTGAATCCACCGATTGTCACATTATCAATGTATCGATGACCCTCGACTATGGTTCCATCTGCATATCCGAGCTGGAATGGAAAATCATCTACCTCAGCAGATCCGGATGTTTCAGGATCGTAGAAGTCGTGATTTATGGAAACTCCGCCACAGCCAGTCTCCAGCACCCACATATCACTGTGTTGAATTTAACAAAGACAGCTGTATGAACTTAGAAAAAGCACCTACGCTGCACCAGTGTCGATCTGGACTGTGGTGTAGATGAGGGTAAACATATATCAGAATGATACAAGGTGAATTTACCCTTGAAGGTCTTGGGAGGAGTGCCAATTGAAATCTCGGCCATCCAAATGGCATTTCGAATGCTTGTCAGCGGGACGCTACTTCCACGCGTTCCGAGTTCGGACTCGCTCCGTTTCACAGCGAAAGGATGTACGGTCCCCGTGTTCATCTCGTAATTGTCTAGGCTACGAAGGATCTTCCTAAAAAAGGCCTGAGCAGACGAGACGTAACGGTTCATTCCACGTACTCCCTGACCAACATACCATGAGAGCTGATTGCGTCGAGACTAACGCTTTCGTTGGAGTCCGGAAAGGAAGAGTGCCTGGCAAGCGGTATGGCTATCCCATCCGCCCCCCAATTTGGTATAGGATTCGCAGTGGCCAGAGCTGCCAGTCTTCCGGTGACTGCACATATAGTTATTGTAATGAATCGCATTCTAGAGGAGTGGAAAGGGGTCTGTGGGTGGATGTTTCGAATTCACCGCTAGTCTTTTGATGAGAAGCCAACAGTGACAGTATCCAGGGCCGCATCAGAGATATGAATAAATCGAGTGATGCAAAGTGATGACGAAATATTGGATCAATCGTGGTTGGCGTCACTGATCGGGGAATAAGCAGTGCAAAACGAAACTTTGATCAATTATGGGGATGAGTCACAGGCTGTCGATCACCTCATTTAGGCAGCGTGACACGGCAATCGGCGAATCCCCGACTCCTACAGACTCGTCGAAAGCAAATATCCCGGCACCTGCCAAAATCTATACGGGAAAAACGCATGTATGTTATCTCACAGGTTGTAAAACCCTTATCATTTTAGGGTTTTTATGCAAGTGTGTTTGAGCTTTCAACGAGCTCGAAATATTTGTTGCTACTGCTTCAAGTTCAACACTCTCGTATCCGTGTTGACTGAGTTCATCAAAAAGCAACCTTGTCGTGCTGCACGTGTGCTTGATCAGGAGTCGTGTCCACCACGAACGTTGTTCGTCACGCGCATGATTTCCCCATTATACAGTACTATGACCCCATCTAATAATTTGCATGAGTTGTTGATTACTCATGAAGTGCTAGCCTGAGTGCACTGATCCGGGTCAACCAAATAACTAGTCCTTGTTGGCAACAAGTAGCCTAGTTATGGTCCGCCTCCACATTTCTTCGTACAGTTCCCTTTGGCCCGTCGTGGGGTTTAGACTGATGCAGGTTTCGATCTCTATCCGATCGCATCCGTCAGGTGGACAAGGTGTGACAAAGGCCCAGTGACCAGTCGATCTTGCTCGATCTTCCCAACAGAAGGGAAAGACGGAAGCATCCGAGTCTCGGAGTTTTTTTTGTGTCAATTTGTGTCCCATTGCGGAGTACCTGGACTCTATGGGGGACAATTTATTTAAGCTGGGGCCCCTGCCCCCATCGGCGCGAATGCCCCGGAATGGTATTACCACCCGGTCTGCCGTTCCTGCCGGCCATTTGAGATGCCACAGATTTCCACCGCAACTGCTCGGAAGCCACGTGTCTGGGTGTAGAGTCTCGGAGATTCTCAGAGTCAGATGATCAACGGTTCCTGTGCACAGACATACTATTCCGAATGGGGTACGAGCGAAAACCTGATAATAACATGATAGCGGACGGTGAACTCACCTCAGTTCAGTTCGACGGGAACGAGCTGAGGTGTTTTACACTAGTATTTTATCTACTAGTATACATATCTAGCTAGACTCTGAACGAGTTCGATGTAACGAGGATGTCAGAACGAAACAGAACAACGAAACGAATGCACAGCTAATGATCTGTGTGTAAGTACGGCGCACTGCTATGACGCCGTCTGACAGAAACGAGTCTTGTCAACGAGCGTCTGTATAAGCAAGTGGGATAACAATGCCAATGAAGAGTACTACGCTTCCGACGATTCTTCAAGATGCGCAAATCCAACCTGAGGTTGCTTAGAATCCATGTTGAACACAGTATAGAAGAGCTCGAGGAAACTGCACCCGATGGTCCAGATGGTAAGATGGGTTGAGTAGTTAGTATGTTTAAAGTACGCTGTGCGGTTCAAGGCTGGAGAGGGAATATCACTATCTTACCGACATCATTCTTTGCACGACCGAAGATTCCACTGAAACAATCGGACGAGCCATCCTCCACCGGTCCAAGATTGAGCTTACGAGCAGGGATCGTAAATGGCTTGCCGCCAAAAGTAAGAGTCACGTCCGGGAAGTGATCGCATGGGACTGTGGGGTTGTCAATGGACCTGAAAGTACTATGTGAACCCCTCAGAACTTACATGTGTAGTAATTATCTCCGAAAGCTTTACCACCGTAGGCCTGATGCAGTTTCAAAACTCGATCCTGATCAGCAAAGATGTGGCTGGCACCAGTGTCAATAATCGCGGGTACATGTTTCAGCACCGGTTTGTTATTGACACGAATATCCTCTACTGTCACCTGCCAGAATCCCTGATGGTGAAAGTGAATCGTTACAACTGCAACTCAATAGTGCATTTCAGCTCACCTTGATTTGTACATTGACAAAGGTGATGTCACCTGTGTACAACTCTTTGTTCACTCCACCAATGTACATCTCGCCTCCATCAGAGGTAAACTTGAATGCAAATACTCCATCAACCAGTTTTCCCTCGCTGACAAGTGTTTCGAACAGGGAGCTAGCAGGGTAATGCGCTTAATCCCAACACACCGTCCGGTGGGAAGTCAGACTTTTCCAGGTCAGCTGAGTATGTTGTTGCGACACCAATGGTCTGCTTGTCGGCCTACTCAACGGTCAGAATTCGTCATGTTGATGATCATAGAGAGAGAACGTACAGTGAAGCCAGCAATGGTTATGTTATCAGTATATTGTTTACCATTGGCAGCTGCACCATCTGCAAAATCGATTACAAATGTCTTATCCAAGTCCTTGGCAGTTGCAGACGATGCAGCGTTGAAGAGGTTATCATGGCTTTTGCAGTACGCATCACCGTTCGACGCTGGAATGAAGAGATCGCTGCATCTGATTGATCAAGGGAGTATTGATGGTCTCGACAGGAAATACATACCTCATACCAGTGTCAATCTGGACTGTAGAAGTTTGGTATTCATGTGTGCCAGTAGATGCACGGAGAGCTTACCAGTGAAGAGTTTGGGAGGAGTACCGATCCAAATGGTACCATACCAAAAATCCTCCCCGTAAGCCAAGTCAAGGCCGGCCCCACCGCGTTTCCAGTTTTGAAACCCACTCTGTTTCAAAGTATAAGGGTGGGTCGTTCCCGTGTTCCTTTCATAGTTTTCCAAGCCACGAAGGAGCTTGCTGAAACGACGCATGAGAACATCGAGTAAAAGGATTCACGACACGTACGTCGTGTATGATATAGCACGAGACTTGAGTCCATCAATATTGACACTTTTGTTGGAGTTCAACGACGAAGAGTATTTGGTGAGTGGTATGGAAATTCCATTGCCTTTCCCCCTGGGTCTGGGTATTGAAGCGGCCGAAACAGCTAATGCAGAAATGACTGCGACAAGTGTGAAGCGTATTGGAAAGCAAGTGAGCATCAGTGCTGAGGAGGAGCGACGGTGGTATATGATCCACCTTAGACACTGCCGACTCCCACCCACATAAACGATGTAACGATCACTGATAAGGAACTGATCCGATGATATATGTACCTGAAGCTGATGAACTTCAAGTACTTAGGTTGGAGAATGTCTTCTGTTGATGGCGGCTAGTTCCGTGGTGGAGAGGATTGCCTGACTGTGGCCCGTGGGATGATGGATCTTCCTCGCGATGATGGCTTTCGAATTCTTGATAAGAAGATTTATCATCCCGCATTCTCACAACCACACGACACCAATCGCTTGAAGGGTTCTACTCCCTCTGAGTGTTGTTCTCTACATGGTCACGGTCGAGTCGGGATATAAGCGGTTATAACCCCTTGCCGAGAGCTTTTGCAAGCTCGAAACCGCACACCCATCCCGCCCCCTTGCTCGTCCAATGCGAGTACCGTCTATCTAACGTGGTCCCAACACTCTAATCCTCGGAGAGGGACGGACTAACCGGCGCAGTAAGCGAGCCAGACAGCGCATGCGACCGCTCCTTCGCACACTAACTCCACTCTGGGATGTGCGTGACTTCTTGAACTCGACACGGCTTTTTCTATGGATGAGATGATAGAAAGACAGAAAGTAGAGAGAGATGGTAGTAACACCATATGCGATCCCAATGATGACGACACCTCGAAACCAGCACCTCTCGAAGAACCCACCCTCATCAAAATGCCCCCCGCGAGCCTGGCTACACTATCGTCGATATGCATCAACAAAATTCACGCTCACCTCAACCTCTCGGACTCTCTCGACTCCGCCGTTTTCGCCTGCCTGACCACCACCTCGCCGCTTTCGATCCGTCCGTGCACATCACCCGGACGCACATGAGCATCCAACGTGATCGCCAAGGCCCCGAAATGACAAACTTCCACCTTCTCCGCACCAAGTCCGCCCCTCACGGCGAGGACGTCAGCTGGGCCAAACAAAACGGCCCCAGCGATCCGCACGCGGCCATGTAAAACCTCACTATCAATGACCCCCCACTCAACGCCCACCCTGTTCCCATCTCCCTTTGACCCGCGCCAAGTTCTTGAATACACTTGGCAAGAGTCCGTCTTTGCACGAATCTTTCCTGCGTTACCGTCACCCGACTACCTCCCGGGCCGGAACGCTGAGCGCTTTGACCACAATCTCGCTCCTCGCTACCGCTCCCTTGTCATAGCATGTTCTGTCGCATGTACCTACATACAGTACAATCTACCTTCTCTCACCCAGCGCATACATTGCAGTCCAAAATTAGCTGCAGTCCAATCGATAACTTTGTAATTTGTGGCTGTGTCTTAGCTCTTAAGTGGAATGACCACCGCTCCGTCGAGACTTTCAGACTTGGTGTCGACTCTCTCTCGATGTCGACCTCCAAATACCCATGCATTGCGACGAATGCACCAGGCGGTAGCACGACCACCACCGTCGCAGCCAGCATCTGTCACTTCATTTTCCAATGAATATCTTCATGCGCTATATGAAGACCTGATGATAGTGGAACCTTCGACAACGTGGACCTCCAGGACGGGTGCGGATTTACAGCTACCCAAACCTTCGAAAGAACGATCCGATATTCTCGACTCCGTTCTCGACACAACTGATGTTCCTAGCGCGACTGTCGATGCCTTGCTTGCGGAATACGCCAAACAAGGGAATATTCGAGATTTCGACTCGTTCATAGCTCATGCCTCTGGTATGTCTCCATTTTTTTTTTCGAGCGACTCTTGTCATCATTGCATTATCAGCACCACCGACCGAACACCAACGGGACCTACATATCAAAGCTCATATCGTCAATGCATCGCTCTCTCCCCGTTCCTCCTCTCTTCCGACTACCCAACGGTTTCCGACGAGTGCATTAGCAGTTTTGCACCAGTATGAAGCTAGCGGTCACTTTTCCCCAATAAAATCATACACCAGAGTCATATCCGCCCTATTCAATGTCCAAACATCCCCTTTCCTCGACCCAGGACTCGGACGTGCTGCAGCACAGGCGCAAGCCTGGGATCTCTTTGCTCACATGCGTTACGTCGCCCATCCTGTTCCTGATGCCCACCTCTATGCTCTGATGATTCGCGCCTGCGGGTTGTTTGCCCGACCGGAGCCCGAACGTGCCCTGGACCTTTGGGCGGAAATGCAGGAAAATAGGATCGAGCCAACGAAGGGCGCTTACGAGGCCATCATACGGGTTTGTAGTCGAGCTGGGCAAGAATGGCTAGGCGAGGGCATGAGACTTGCGAGGGAGATGGGCGACCGCTATTCAATCACGGGCATGAGCGGGAGAGGCTTGTGGTGTGGTCTACTGGAGGGTTGTAAACGCGTTGGGGACCTCAAGAAAGCTCGGTGGATACTTGCTGAAGCTGTGCGAGGCAATGGAGATGGCGCAAGCAACGAAGACTCGGTGTTGGACGCGGAGCTGATGACACACCTCTTTCATACCTATGCCTCGTACAAGCCGCCTTTCAGAAGAGAGACTACTCGACTCATGGACCGGAGCGCACAGTCAATTGCAGAATCGTCCGCGAACAAAACCCAAGAGGAAATATCGAGTGATCACGATGTATCTTCGAGCGTGTCCGTTGAAGATACCGAGGGGGGCGACGAGTTTGCTGATGTACCAGCAGGGTGTGTGGAGAGCGTGCCTTCATTCTCCCGTCTCCCGCCCCAGACTTCGGCGGATGTCTTGGCGGAAACACGAGCACTTTTCGACAGGATTCTTCAAGATAGATCTTTATCCCTGGAGAAGACGCATAGTCCTCATCAACGCGGCTTCCTTGAGGGCAGGTTTGCGCGCGTGGAGTTGACCCCCGTGCTCTTGAATGCTTTCCTGTCCGTATTCTACAGTCACGCCAGCATCGAGGCCTCGCGAGAAACTTTCGATTTCCTCTTTAGCAGGGGCGATTCGTCCAGTGAATTGGTATTACATCCAGACGAACATACTTATGTCAATGCACTGGAACGGTGCGCGATTGCAGGCGTAGAAGATCGACATATAGCACTTCGATGGGCCGAGAACATCTGGCAACGTTGGGAGATAGCAGAAGAAAAAGGTTTGAGAGAGGGTAAGGGGACCGTCGGGTCGTTTGCGCGGTTGATCGAGAAGGCTCACACTGCCATGAGAAGAGTGCTTGTAATGTGAGTCATATCACAGACTATCTACATTCTACGACTGACTCGACACCTTGTAGGTCTGGTGACATTGATGGCGCTGTGTTGTTGCTGCGATCATTCGTTGCTCGATACCCACCCAACGCAGTTTTTCAACCGACCGACTCTCAGCTGGCCCCACCTGGCGTGTCCGCTATGGAGTTGCCTGTCAAGTCGCCTTCTTCGACATCCACGCGCATTCGACTTTTCGCCAAACCACCCATCCTTTCTACCCGAACAATACTCTCGAATCCAGTTCCATCGACTGCGCGACCGCTGGTTCGGCTTACGTCGTCTGTATCGCCCAAGGACGACCGTGTACCTCCCATTATAGCGTTCAGCGACGTCGATCTGCTCCACGCCAGACTGGTCGAACACGGGAGGGTCAGGGACCTTGGATATATCAAGTGGGTATGTATGGCGTATTCGGGCGCGCTCAAAAAGAGGAGGAACGCGGTGCTGGAAGCTGTTCCGAAGTCACGCAAGGAAGAAGTAGAGTAGCAGCACTTGAGCAGTACTTGCATACTTACATTTAGCGTAATATCATCACCTCCAGGTCTCATCCTCTCGCGTGAGCTTGCAATCACACCACTCTTTTGCACATTTTGACTTGTCCTTTATAGGTATCTACCTCGTATAGTCTGCACATCTAGATGATATCATTCTGGAACATTTACAGTCCTACGTTGTCAAATCCGTGTTCATTAAGTGTAAAGCTACGCGGCAAGTGCCGATATGATGACTAATGTACAGTCGAGAGATAGTAAATGAATTGATGGGAGTTGAAGCCAAGTACATTTCTTTCCCGGCTGCGTCTGTGGACAAGAAATTGAATGGCATATTTTGCGAGACCTCAGCCATCCAATTCGGCTGTCAGGATCGTAAATCCAGCCGAACAACCCGACGACCCAAAACCTCTACAGAAAAGGGGTACGTTCTCCACCCCCAGTCCTCACACATATTCATATTCTCATCCGAACATCCAGCGACAGACTCACCTCAGCGTCAATGTAGGAATATACTCATTTACGGGTAATTTTCCTATTCCCTGTATTCATTTCCCTCCTTGATCCGTTTCTCCAGCTCCTGTAGGTTCCAAGATAAAGGTTGTATTTATTATCACCCTCCGGTACGTCGCTCGGCACCCCAGTTTTCGCATTGACATTCCCTCCAGTCGGACAGCCCCACCTATGGGTGAGCGAACACATCTCTGGCCGCATCGCGCATCCTTATTCTCTCTAGAGCACCTCCAGATTCGCCGCCGACCGCCGCATTGACTCCTCAAGCCGTCAACGCGCCCGTGTTCGTGCCCAAAATCAACTTCAACCCTACCTCGGCCACATCACCGACCTCGTCCCATTCGTTCTCTCCCTCGTGAGCTCCGCATCCTTTGCCTTTGTTTTTTTTTTTTTTTTACAACGGGCGGCTAGTCCTTCCTCCCCTCCCTATTATTCGGACCACGAGGATTACGATGTATTCACCCAACATCACTCGCCGAACGGCTTTGGTCGGCCGCCTGGAGAACAGGATGCGACAAACGATTATCAACAAGTGGAACATCCACTTACGTACTTATCAGATCACGTTCGTTCCTCGCCCCTGCCGCGTGGATCAGACTTCATTCATGGATCAACTAGGCGGAGTTCGACGACACCGTTTCGTCTCTGGGCAGCTTTTACCAGCCCACTCAACCACCTTATGTGCGGCAACCTGTCAGTCGTCACTCGCATCTGCATCTGGACAGCGACGTTTGGGCTCATGCGCTTCGGTTTAGCTCGACTATTATCTCTACACTCGGCCGATCCCCGATGCGTTTGCTCCGTCACACTTCATGACCGACAACGTCCGTGAAGAGCTTCAACAGCGTTCAGAAGCCACGCACTCGATCCCATTCCCACCCTATAATCTTCCCGACGAGCTCCAGGGCTATCATTCCCTCGCTCCACTCGAACCAACGCCACTTGACAGGCAGAAATTCTTCAGCTGGTTCTCGACAGTGTACCGCGCGACGAACTCGAGCGATGGATTAGCTTACGTTTTGCGGCGCGTCGAGAGTGTGTTCTCTTTAGCGCGAGGGAGGATCATCACCGACTGACTCGTGTAGATTTCAGACTGATGCACCAGGCCGCGTTCGGCGCAATCGAAGCGTGGTCGCGAGTTCAGCATCCCAATATCGTTAGGGTACGGGAAGCGTTCACGACCCGTGCCTTCAACGATAACTGTCCGTGTTTCGTTCCGTCTACGTGTCTACTGTTTTGATGTCTGCCTGACTGATAGCTCTGGTGGTGTCATACGAGTATCATCCCAACTCGCAGACGCTGTTCGATGCGTATCTACGTCCCAAGTCGGTTGCGTTCCCTCAGAGTAGGTTCGGAGGAGCGACAAACATCGTCGTTCCCGAACCCACACTGTGGTCCTACATCATCCAGATCGCAAGTGCGATACGAGCGACTCACGAAGCGGGGTTGGCAGTTCGGATAATCGATCCAACAAAGATTCTGCTGACAGGAAAGAATCGGTGCGTCTTTACTGCTTTGATGCATCCGACGCGTTTGTAGCTGACGTCATGTCAGCCTGCGGATCGGCTCGTGTGGTATTGTCGATGTGCTCATGTATGACGCACGGCAAGACGTTGGTCTTCTTCAACAAGAGGACCTGGTGATGTTTGGGCGACTGCTTTTTGCGCTGTGTTGCGGTAACCTTGCCGCGATGAACACGCTGCCGAAAGGGTTGGAAATGATGACGAGAGCGTATTCTGGGGATGTCAAAACGCTGGCGTTGTACTTGGTCTCTAAGCCTGGCCCACACAAGGTAAAGTGACGGCCTTGCGAGGAAGAGATCGAGATATTGATGGCGGATCCGAAATGCAGAGTATCGTGCAGGTCATCGATATGATCGGACAGGATCGATTACTGCGCGACATGGAAGAAGTTCAGGTGTAGGTGTCTCGCAAGTTACTTGCGGAGAACGATGGTTTGACCTTTCTCGGTTACAGTGGCACAGACAGGCTGGAGAGTGAGCTCACGAGTGAACTCGAAAACGGACGCCTGGTCCGTCTGCTGTGCAAATTCGGGTTTATAAACGAGCGACCAGAGTGCGTACCTTTACTGTTGACGACGCGGGGAGTGGTTCATGTTGCGTTCAGATTTGCCCGTGAGCCGCGGTGGTCGGAAACGGGGGATAGGTATATCATCAAGCTCTTTCGCGATTATGTGTTCCACCAAGTGGACGAGAACGGGAACCCGGTAGTGAACTTGTCGCACGTTCTCTCGTGCCTGAACAAGGTTCGTGCGCAGAACAGTACCAAGTGCAGAGAATAATTTTCGTGATAGCTCGACAGTGGGACGGACGAACGGATCATGCTGGTCTCTCGCGACGAACAAAGTTGTTTGGTTGTAAGCTACAAGGAGGTCAAATCTTGTATCGATTCGGCTTTTAGGTTCGTGTGACCTTTCTTGAAGTTGGTCGTGTTCTTAATCCTTGTCGCAGCGAACTTTCCAGGGCTTCGCGCTGAGACGAAATCAGGGATAAAATAGGTAGAATTTCTGAAAAAGACGCGAAAAATACATAAAATCTCTGAATTTATTGAGTGTGAAAAATGGAATGTGAAGTTCATGATGATGTGAATTCACAAGCTCGTCCTCTCTTGGCTTAGTAGTAGCGAGTCATGCCAGAGTCCGCCCGACTGCCCGTCCTTCCCCTCCCCCACCCCCTCGTACTCCTCCCCACCGCCCGGATTTCCGTCCCAATCTCGCGGGCTCTCGCAGACAGTCTGCTCGCTGTTCTCGGCGACTCCGAAGCCGGTCACCCGGTCCTCGCAGCTGTCCCAATCCCGGTACCAAACAATGGCGGCGATGCGTCCGCGCTGTTACCCGCCCCCGCTGATGCACCACCACCGACACACGGCGTCGCAGCCCGCGTCATTCGTCTCGTTCGCGCCCGCACCGCAGCCTCGCCTACCGCCCGCTACCCCTACCTACTCTATCTCCATGGCTTAACTCGGGTCCGCCTCCTCCAGCCTCTCGACCTTGACCCCTCTGCTCTCGACTCTCTCCCAGAGCACCTCGTAGCCTACCCCGGCCTAGAGACGACACCCTCTCGCGAGATCGTCGATGCGTTCAAAGTTGCTGCTCTCAGGCTACTCGACAGGCTCGCTAGGGATTCGGTCCAACCTCAGAGGAGAGACGACTGGCTCAAAGTCGCCACCATGGTCGAAGAGATCTCTGATCAACGTGCTGCATGGATGGCCGACGTCCTCGTCGCATCCATCTCAGGCCAATACGCTGACAAACTCGGTGAGTCCCGGTCCTGTGCAAAGTATGCGTGTGTGTTCGTGTGCGTCACACACAACACATACACACACACACACGAAACGCATTCCGCTGACTTGGATCCTTCGTGAGACAGATTTTCTCGCGGCGACCGAGACCGAGGACCGCCTTCGCCGTGCGACCGAGCTCTTCGTCAAACAACAGTCTATCTCCGAGGTCTCCAAGAAGATTGCAACCGCCGTCGACGAATCTCTTTCCCGCCAACAAAAGGAGTATTTCCTGCGTCAGCAACTCGCGGCGATTCAACGCGAGCTTCACAGCTTGCATAATTCAACGCCCGGACACGTCGGCAACAGCCCGGCCGGGACTGGCTTTGGAATGGGAAATTCGGGAAATTCGGGAAATTCGGGAAATGAGTTGGACGAGGATGAGCAGGCGGATGCGGACGATCTTGCTGACCTTCGGAAGAAGATCGAGGCATTGTGTGCAGGCAGCGAGGAGAGAAAGGTTGGGGTGAGAGAGTGGAGGAGACTGAAACGCATCCCTCAGGGAAGCGTCGAGAACGGTGTCATCCGAACATATGTGAGACTCGTACCTCTCTCTACCCTGGGGGTTGCACATGCTGACTGAAGGTTTAGCTCGAGTGGTTGACCAGTGTCCCTTGGCCGTCTGTGATGTCTTCCCAGACGACCGCACAGGACGCGCTCTTTGATCTAGGATTCTTGGCCAAGGCTCGGTGAGTCGTTGCTCAGTACGGCGTCACTGTTTGCTTATAATTTCATTGTCAGTGCCCAGCTGGATGCAGATCACTACGGTCTCGATCAGATCAAGCGCCGACTGATAGAATTCCTTGCTGTTGTTCGTTTGCATGCAATCGCCGATGAAGCCACACACCCAACTTCGGTGGTAGTGGTTGATACGCCTGCGCACAAACTGATCAAGGCTTCATCGGATCGATCTAATCCCGAGCGCGCACTGGTCCCCGTTTCCAACGGTAGTGCTGTCTCGAGACATGTTTCGACTCCTACTGAACTCCCTCAAGTATCTCCACCAAGGAGGAAGAAGGGCTTGAAAGGTCCGATATTATTGTGAGGAGAATGGTTTTATTCTGAAGTCGAACATTGAATCGAATCCCCTGCACTTGTAGGTTCGTTGGTCCTCCTGGAACAGGAAAGACCTCGCTCGGCCAGTCGATCGCCAAGGCTCTCGATCGACCCTTTCAACGGATATCCCTGGGCGGTGTGCGTGACGAGGCTGAGATCAGGTATTTCATTTCCGTTTGTAGATCGCAAGAGCACGAGAAACTGAGGTGAAACCACAGGGGACACCGCCGAACATATGTGGCATCGGGACCCGGTATGATTGTCCAGGCGCTCCGAAAAGCTGGGCGATGTGATCCTGTCATATTACTGTGAGTCCCTTTGCCGTGCACCGCGATACCAACCAAACTTTTTTTTAAACCCAAAGCGATGAAATCGACAAGGTCGGCCACAACAATTTCCATGGAGATCCATCGGCTGCCTTGCTGGAGGTGCTGGATCCTGAGCAGAACTATTCGTTCAATGCAAGTATAGGTCATCATGCTGTCCGGATGGTCATTTATCTATATACCTCAGGATCATTACATCAACGTCCCCGTCGATCTCAGCCAAGTGCTCTTCATCTGCACGTCAAACACGCTCGAGACGATATCCGCTCCGCTTCTAGATCGATGTGAAGTCGTCGAATTGTCGGGGTACACTTACGACGAGAAGATGCACATCGCTCGACGGTTCCTCTTGCCAAAACAAATTATCGCAAATGGATTGTCGTCGTCTCAGCTCCAGTTGACAGACGATGCGCTGCTTCATGTTGCGACCGTATACACCCGCGAAGCAGGTGTGCGGAGTCTTGAGCGTGCGATCGGAGCGGTCGTCAGGTTCAAGGCTGTGGAATGGGCAGAGTGCTTGGATGCCTCCTCCAGCGATGGGCAGAACCGCAAGGAATGGCATGGTGTCGTTGAGGAAAACGAGCTGGAGAAGATTCTTGGCGTCCCGCGGTGGGACAGCGAAGAACGGGACCGGGAGGAGAAACGTGGGGTCGTCTATGGGCTCGTGGTCACTGGTATGGGCGAGGGAGGGATCCTGCCTGTCGAGAGCACCGTGATTCCTGGTACCGGGCGATTGAAGCTGACGGGCAGCTTGGGAGACGTCATCAAGGAGAGCGGAGAGATTGCGCTGAGTTGGGTCAAGTCCCACGCGTTCGAACTCGGGATCACGGCTGGGCGGGGCATCGACCCTCTCAAGGTTCCGGAAGCTATCGATGTTCATCTTCACCTTCCTGCGGGAGCCCAGAAGAAGGACGGTCCGAGTGCAGGCATCGCGATGGTATGGAACCTGCTTGTACTCGTGTCGTCGCTCACGTATGTTATCAGACCTGTGCTTTCGTATCGTTGCTTAGTGGCGCGACCGTTTCCAAGGACGTTGCGATGACGGGCGAGGTCAGTCGTTGAATAATAACGGTTCTTGACATTGCCGGCTGACCGGTCTACAGATCACGCTTCGCGGGCGCGTCACGCCCGTTGGGGGAATTCGGATGAAAGTCCTGGGCGCGCACCGCGCCCAAATACGCAAGATCGTTCTTCCGTGGGCGAACAGGAAAGACGTCGAGCACGACGTTTCCCCGGAGATACGACGTGAGATGCAGTTCTGTTTCGTCCGGACGATCGACGAGGCGCTCGAAGCTGCGTTTGGGCCGGGGACGTTGGGATGGAGAAGGGATGCGGTCTTGCTGGAGAGCAGACTATGATGTTGGATTTCGTTTGACAATCTCGAATAGCTTTCGTTTTATGCTGTTGTCGTACTGTTATTATTTAACGCGCGTCTTTAAGTGGGGGGCGAGATCTGTGCTGCATTGGGTTCGTTCGATCGTACGCACGCGTTGGTAATTACATGCGCTGCCAAAATTACAGAATCGCTGAGTAGTAGTTCCTCCTTCCGAGAAAAATAAGTCTCCAAGGAAGTCAATGTTGTTCTGCCACTAACCGAGCTCACGCTTTAATATGCGCGCGTCGAGGAGAAGCCACTCTTTGCAGAACTACTAACTTCCACCCTTTCGAAATCTGCCATCGTTGATTCCATTTCGTGGGCTCGCTGGTCGCCCAAGCTCAGTGACTGACTTTTGTGTAATACTACGTTGCTAGCGCTGGTTCGCTCCTTGATTCACTTTCAGACCCGTGGCATTCACGTCCAACATGATGATGTTTCTTCCTGGCTTTGCCTGTAAATGGTTGAGCAAACTAACGAAAGACGGGGTTAAGTGTCTGAAAATTCACTGGGAGAATACAACGCGAGACTAGCGTCTTTTATACTATAGTAGCACCTTTCTTCGCCTCAACTGCGCTCTAGTGGACTATCCATGCATGCCTTTGTCTGATCCCAACAAACTGTCGCAAGTCTGTTCAAATGGTCGCTAGCCCTTTTAAATTTTGATGACTAAGTATCTTGCCTTCGTTACTACACCCCCCCTAACCAGGCAGCCTCTAATTCACTTCCGCACCAGTCCCATCCCATGAAGTCAAACCGCTGGGCTCGCCAACCATTCCCGTAAAGAATGCGTCCATCTCAATATCAAGTTCGTCCTCCATCGCCGGAGTAAGTTCCCCAGTGATTTCTGCCGCGATCTGGGATAAGGTGTCCCAGATCGCGGCAGAAATCACTGCAAAAAGTAATCGACTAATTCAGAGCGTCTGAGACGCTGATGTGTGTAAAATAACCGGCCGTGACGCTGATTCGTGACGCTCATCTTGAGCGTCCTGTAATTGAGGCATCACAGTGATGCTTGTGATCTGCCGATGGAAAATGTTTTCGGAAGTATAAAAATTTGTTGAAGTCTTTTCGGAGCTATTCATATTCTTTCTATTCCCAAATCGAATGATGGCTTTCCTGACAATTGCATTCGTAGACACAGCACCGTCCCCAACCAAGCTGGCGGACCGTTCTTGAACCGGATTTTCACCATATTCAAAGCCATTGTGCTCGTCCTGTCCGAAATTAGTACGTACTCCTTGGATGGCAGGGGATGAGAGGCTGAGATAGGCATCATGGTGTAGGTTGGCCTATGGCATTCTTTGACCGCTTCTTTCCCGTTCTCGGAAAGGATTTTGGTGTCGGCGCGCTCGGGGTGATGCAATGCCTGTAGGTCGCCGCCGTCTTCTTGTATTTTCGCGATCATCCATCTTAGCCACCTTCCAGGATCGGCGCGTCCGTCCTCTCCCACTTCGTCGGCGATTTCCCGCTAGTGACCGCACTCTTTCTGTTCTCCGTCGGCTGCCTCAACATCCTCGTCGGTCTGATCTTCCGACAAAAGGCCAAGGACAAGCGGTCCATCCTGTCGTGGCGCGAACGGCGCAAGGACGTGCTTCCGGCGACGCACATCCGGGGCGTTGATATACGGCCTGTCACGGGCGCGCTGTCGTCGATGCTGAGCCGCTCGGAGGAAAAGGAACAGGCCACCGGTGAGCCTGGAATGGGCTTTGGAAGGCAGGGCGAAAAGGTGGCCGCACTCAAAGGTATGTTTGTGTTGTCGACCCGTTGAGTATTGCTGACTCGATCCACAGAAAGGTTTTATTCTAACGAAGCCGGCCGAGTCGGTTGCAAAATACTCGACGTCGTGATTGATCACACTCTTTTATCATCATCCTCTCTTTTCTCTCTCCTAACGTCGTGCCGCCTGTTTCGCTCCGTTGTGCTATCGTGTACTTACTACTCTGTAATATCGTATGAGAGTAATCTACAATTATTGTGATCATGACCAATGAATCTTTAGCTACTATGATAAGGTGGTTGATCGCACATAAAGTTGGCATTTTGCTCCTTGTGGCCCAAAGTCTGGGAGACACAGCACAGTAGCCTGCGGGCTTTGAGCCAACGTGTTTGTATTGATACAGTGCGTGCCGATAAAGGGATAAATACTTAGATAAATAGTACATGTACTTGTGAACTAAAGTCCTTGACTAATCGTACAACTTGTGAGATTGATTGAATGATGTTCAAGCTACCTTGATTGTCCCCAGGTCCAGGAGGGGTTCTGATTCAAAGGCGGATTCCGTCTTTGGTGTTTGGAGAGGATGATCAAACAACCGAGTATAGTTAGTATATATAGATACACTGAACTAATGAAGCGCACCAAATACTGGAGTGAGTCGAGCGAGCAGGTACCTTGCCGTCGTGGACGCATAACTTGCTCCGAGTCCTCCATGTGCCGAGCGGAGGATGTTGCGGGGATAAAGTGGCCCGGCTGAGTCCACATCCGGAGAAGCTTTCTCGTAGATAGGCCGGTTGCAATCTTGAACATGCTATTCGACATCCAAACTACGGTGAGGAATGCACCGACTGCGACAATGTCTGCATTTGGTTAGCATGTTAGAAAGTGTAGAATAGAATGTGTACTTACTTGTTGTTCTGTCTGTCTCTACCAACGCCTTCGCCTCCATCACGTATAGCCCGAATCCCATTGCATGGATATACCTGTAGAACATGAAACAGATAGCCTTTTCATGCAGAAATACTGCGCCGCAGAAAAGTACGCCGAGAAGCGGGATGATTCCGAACGCGTATATCCGTTGAGTGATGGGTGATGGAGTGGTGGAGTGGTAGTAGAAGGAGAATGATAGTGCCGCCAGTTCTATGAAATGCACAATGAGGGTGGGGAGTAGTCTCAACACGATAAAATGTAGGGTAGCAGGCAGATATGACTTGAAGAGGGTCATCATGAGTTGTGGAGGAAAAGGAGGTTGTCTTAATTGAGACAACTCATTGGCGCGCACCCATAAATCGTGGGAAAGTTCCAAACCCCCTGTCTGACCAGGAAAGTCCCAATCTTTCACCGTGCCACAAAGCGACAACAATGACGGCGACGTGTCACACACGACAACACAGACGATGTGCCACAATGGAACGACCGTCGTCGACAACGACGGCAGTCCAACCTGCACCCGTACCCGCGCGGTACCCTTACTCGCAACCCGCACTGGTAACCTGTACCCGTGAAAACCCCTTCTAAGAGAAGACGATCACGACGACTCAATGACACTGCGGCAGATGGGACAACGAAGATGACACGATGAGGACGGCAGGGAGACAAACGACGCGATATCGAGGGGAACGACAACGACACGAAAACGAAAACGACACGACGATGACCGTCCCGTCCCCGCCCTCGCCCTCACCATCCCACCATGATGACAACAACACACGGCGACAACAACAACCGTCGTCGTCGTCGCCCTGTCTGCCACCCTCGCCATCCCCGTCCCACGACAACGACAACGACGACGACGTCGATGACGGGCCCTCCCCTCCCTCCCCATCTCACGACGACGATACCATCGCCGTCGCCCTGTCTGTCCCCATCTCCGTCTCCGTCTCCCCAGCGTGCAGAAGCGATCACGATATTGATGACTTATTCCTGGACCCTCTTTGGGGTCCAGGTTTACCATGGCCGGAACCAAAGTTTGACCGGGTACCGGAAGGCGTAAGTACATTGTAGGGGTATACTAGTGTAGGAAAATTATTATGGTAGAGCATCTAAGACTTCGATCATCGTGCTTGCTGAGTTACATTGAAGCCGGAACGGCTCACGCGTACACGAGGGCTGCGATAGAGATGGAGCTGGTCCGGATGGTTTGCGTCAGAAGTCGTTTGCCCAAACACATCTTAGTACAGTATCTCATGTACTATCTTACTTGGCGAAGTTGATATCGTTGAGACCTGTGTATTGAGTCCAGACGGTGCGGCGTACATATGGGTCCAGGTGCCGTGGTGTGGCGGTGATTTAACGACCGGCTACCGCAGGTCCAAATAAGCCGACAGGGCGGTCATGATCGTGGGAGAAAGAAGGCCGGAGTTCGGGCCAGTAAATCTTGCGTCTTAAGTACGACCTGAGACCTCGGCGTGCTCGGAGTCCAGTTCATCATGATACCATTCAAGAAGTACCTTAGATCGTCGCAAGCACCTACGTGAGCTGGCTCAGTGACTTGTTCACCCAGACCGACTGATATCACCTCCGTCTTCCATCAAAGGTTAGACCAGTCTACTTGAAATTAGTATTGGCTAATTCTCAAGCGGTGTGTTAGTAGGTGCGACTAGCATTGCCCCGGCGCCGCTGCTTACTCTTCGATACGTGCCACATGGAGATCATTATTTCATTGATCCGTCGTGGCTCAGCGCTCAGCGCTCAGTGCTCAGCCTTCTCGTTTCGCTCTCGGAATCAAAATTATTAGTCGTCCACACAGCCAAATGTGACGATCCAGCATTCCAACAGTAATCAGCCTCAGTGCCTCCGGAAACGTATAAAAAGAGG
Source organism: Leccinum incarnatum (assembly GCA_038091095.1). Lineage (NCBI taxonomy): Eukaryota > Fungi > Basidiomycota > Agaricomycetes > Boletales > Boletaceae > Leccinum > Leccinum incarnatum. The sequence goes on from JBBPNG010000497.1 coordinate 19,684, forward strand.
TCAGTCTGAGAGGACTCGATATACAATTACTAGATCACTCTTCTAGACGTCGCAGCTCAATCACACATCTCACCCTTAATCGCGCATCCTACCCTTGCATACCTCTAATTTCATCAATGGCTTCTCCCACTGTCCCAAAGACTCTCGTTGATGTTTTCTCTTCGGCCGTCTCTCAGTATCCCGATCACGAACTCAGCTTCATCACCTCCTCCGCTCACGACTCCTCTATCCAAACAAAGACGTTCAGTGAATTCAGCCAATACGTTCTTACCCTGGCCAAAGCTATCCGTGTATGGGGCAAGCCCGCTGGTTCGGTTATCGTTGTCTACCTCACTGAACATGAGGACAACATGGCTGCTATTTGGGCCTGTCTCCTCGCCGGCTACGTGCCTTGCTTGCAGCCCACCCTGAGCGCTCAGCAAGCGCACAAGGAGGGTCACGTCGCTCACATCAACAATCTTTTATCTTCGCCGACCTGGTTGACGACCGAGAGCGGCGCTGACCAGGTGGAGTCGATCGCTGGTCTTGACATTCGCTTGTTCTCAGAGCTGAAAGCCACGGCTGGAACTTCGGAAACAGACTCTGTTGTCCACCAACCCAAGCCCGACGACGAAGCCATCCTATACTTGACCTCTGGGTCGACTGGCTTCTCCAAGGCTGTGGTGCACACGCATCGCACAGTCATTGCTGCTTCCCTTGCCAAAGGTCAGAGCTATGGCCTTACGCCGGAATCCAGGATCATGAACTGTGAGTTTTATTGATTGTTGTCAGATGACATGCTAATATGGCACAGGGGTTGGATTCGACCACGTCGCTGGATCCCTCGAAATGCATTTGACGCCACTTCTTTTCGGCGCGTCGCAATTGCATGTGCATGCATCCGTCATCCTCGCAGATCCTCTGAGGTACCTTCGCTTGATCGAGGAAAAGGTTCATGATCAATAGTGCATCTGGTTTGGCTCGCTCTTAAATGTGAACCCAGTCGATCGAACTCGCGTTTGCGCCCAACTTCTTGCTGGCCAAACTCGTGCGCGACCTTGGGCACCGCGAAGACCTCTTCGGCAAGTTTGACCTCTCTTCCCTCAAGCGTGTCAACAGTGGTGGCGAAGCGATCGTCAGCAGTACTGCTGTTGCGTTTAACAAGACTCTCAAAAACCTTGCAAAAGAGGGTGATGCTCCATTCATCATAGGTTCCGGCTTTGGCATGACAGAGACCTGGTAAGTTTCTGCTGTGAATCACGGTGTCCTCATCTCATGTGGACTTCTTTCAGTGCTGGAATCATCTACGATACGGTTGACGTATTGAAAAAATTCCCGACGTACGAGTTTTTGGAGCTCGGCGAGCCTCTCCCTGGAAGTGAGATGCGCATCGTGAGCCCCGAAGACGGTGTTACTCCTCTCCCTGACGGTCAAAGCGGAGAACTCCAAGTCCGCGGCCCGATGATCTTCGTGCGCTACTACAACAATCCCCAGGCAACGTCTTCTAGCTTTGTCGAGGGTGATTGGTACCGCACCGGTGACGTTGGAATCGTCGAGCGCGGGAAGATGAGGCTGAACGGGCGTATCAAGGACACCGTCATTGTCCACGGCGTCTCTTATGGCATTCCTGAATTGGAAACTTATCTCCAGAAGGTTGACGGTGTCACCCACTCTTTCCTCGCCGCTGCACCT
>JBBPNG010000498.1:0-21320 GCA_038091095.1 Leccinum incarnatum
CAACCCAACAGGGACATGGACAAGAGATTTGGCAGAGGGCTGTAGGGGAGTGGCGGCGACGGGTGGGTAGCAAGCGCGGTCACCACGCCACTTTGCTTCCGAGAAGGACATCGTTACCAGTCACTATTATCCCCCGATCGAACGACGTCGCACACGATGGCCATGACGACAACCACAACCACAACCACAACCACAACCACAACCACAACAAACGTCGTCGTCGAAGAAAAAATTCCCAGCGAGTCCCTGGAAATAGTAAAGATTCAGGTCGGCCAGATTTGAAGCGTCATGTCGTGCGTCTCACCGCGTCCTCGGCGACAGCCACCTAAATTCTAATTCGCCCTCGGAGACATCATCGCTGACTACCTTCTTGTAGGACAACGACGAGATCATGGGCGCGCTCAAGGGCGCCGGTCTCATGCTCGCCAAGCTGCGCACGTCGTCACTCTCACTAAAGCAATATTATGAGCTCTGTAAGTGCACGCGTCCACCTCTCTCGAGTTCCTGCAGTGACCACAGGTGTCGCAAGACATGCCTATCTTCTACGCCCTCTCGAACTACCTCTACGACGTACACACACACCCCAGACACCATCTCGAGATATCTACGAACTAGTCGAATATCACCCCCTGCCTCAACCTCATGATCACCGTCGGCGTACACATGTCTATCCCTGACATAACCGTCAAGGAAATCGTGCAGGACATGAGTAGAGGCGTCATATCTGCTCTTTCTACAACACTATCTCAGCGGTCAGACCACGGATTACCTGCCCGTCGGGACCGATTCCGGGTGAGCCCTCTCCGTTCCGCGTCATCCGTTTGCTGACCCAGTCTAATTCCTCAAGCGTCCCTCCAAGCGTCCGTGCTCACGAATTTCATAGAAATTAACAAGCTCTGGGTTCGTCTCCAGCACCAAGGTCACTCGCGCGACCGCGAGAAACGCGAGATGGAACGTCGCGAACTCCGCATCCTCGTCGGCATCAACCTCGTCCATCTCTCCCAGCTCGACGGCGTCGATCTGGAAATGTACCAGAAGAGCATACTTCCAGCCATACTGGAGCAAGTCGTCAACTGCAAGGACGTCATCGCACAGGAGTATCTGATGGAAGTCATTCAGGTGAGTGTTCACGTATATACTGTCCAGAAATTGATTAACGACTCCTGTAGGTATTCACAGACGAATTCCACCTCCATTCGCTCGGACCATTTTTATCGCAAGCTATCTCTCCACTCGTTACAAGCGGCTTGGAGATATGACGGACCTCAATGAGGCTATCATCCTTGGCAGACAAGACCTCGACCTTTGTCCGTCCGGGCACCCGGATCGATCAACGTCGTTGAACAATGTCGCAAACTATCTCTCCGCTCGTTACAAGCAGCATGGAGATACGACGGACCTCAATGAGGCGATCGTCCTCGCGAGACAAGCCCTCGACCTTCGCCCACTTCGCCATCCTGACCGGTCATTACGTACACTTGCGCGTTGTCTCCGTGTTCGCTACGCCAAGGCGAACGAGTTGAAGGACAGACAGGATCTATTCAGTCTCTACACCGAGTTGTCAAATATCCCAAAAACACTTTCACCCAACGACCTCTCTGCTGCCAAGCACTGGATTACAGAAGCTGAGGATTGCTGCCATCCCACAGTCCTTCTCGCGTACGAAACATCCCTTCGACTGCTCGTTCAGCATCTCGCCATTTTACCATCCCTACCCAATCATCTCCAGACTTTCAAAGATCTCGCTTCATCCCTATCAATCGATGCTTTTTCCGCTTGTCTGCGCAATCAACGTGCCAAAAACGCGGTCGAGCTTCTCGAGCAAGGTCGCGGTGTATTCTAGACCCAGATTGCTCGTCTCCGTTCCCCTCTTGAAGATGTCATCGCGTCGGGCCAGGAAGGACAGTCCCTTGCAGACCAGTTTACTCGACTCTCATCAGAAATACAGGATACAATTCATTCACAAGGTCCAGATCAGCACAACACGCTGTGCAGTCTTAATGTAGATCTGCAATCCGCAATCACGCAAATTCGCACATTACCCGGCCTCGCTCGATTCCTTCTCCCCTCTTCCTTCTCCGAACTCCAGCACGCTGCCAGTGGGGGACCTGTGATCATCGTGAATGCTAGCAAGTATTCCTGCGATGCACTCGTTGTCTTTTCCGACACAGATCCGGTTCATATCCCATTGCAAATCACCAAATCCCGTGTCCAGGACCTGTCGTCGGAGCTCCAATCTCTGACAATGCGAGCTAAAATAATGGACGTGAAGAATGATCGGTGACCTCTGGGATGAGGTTGTGTCCCCCATTGTAGACTTACTGCAGACAACAGTTCCACCTTACTCACGCATCTGGTGGTGCCCAACTGCCGAGTTCTCTCTTCTACCATTGCATGCTGCCGGTCCATATCGGAGGGGCCAACGGAATCTCTCTCGTTTGTACATCTCGTCTTACACTCCCACCTTGACTGCCCTCATCCGTGCAAGTCGGAATCACCCATCGGCGACGACTTCTATACACGACGAGAAACATTTCCTTGCCGTGGGTCAGGCGAACGCGAAAGGCGAAAGCGAGCTTTTCTCGGTCGGCACCGAACTGGCTATCATTTCTGAGCGCATTCAGGGTCTCGCCACGCTCACGCGCCGGAGATATGACGGACCTCAATGAGGCCATCATCCTCGGCAGACAAGCCCTCGACCTTCGCCCGTCAGGCCACCCGAAACGATCAAGGCCGTTGAGCAATGTCCCTACCTATCTCTGCACTCGTTACGAGCGGCTTGGAGATATGACGGACCTCAATGAGGGCATCATCCTTGGCAGACAAGCCCTCGACCTTTTGCCGTCAGGGCACCCACATCGATCAATGTCGTTGAACAATGTCGCAAGCTATATGTGCACTCGTTACGGCCGACTTGGAGATATGACGGACCTCAATGAGGCCATCATCCTCGGGAGACAAGCCCTAGACCTTTGCCCGTCAGGGCACCCGCATCGATCAACGTCGTTGAACAATGTCGCAGGCTACCTCTTCAATCGTTACAAGCGGCTTGTGGACATGACGGACCTCAATGAGGCCATCATCCTCGGCAGACAAGCCCTCGACCTTTGTCCTTCAGGGCACCCGCAACGGTCAACGTCGTTGGCGAGTGTCGCAACCTATCTCTGCATTCGTTACGACCGGCTTGGAGATACAACGGACCTCAATGAGGCTATCATCCTCGGCAGACAAGCCCTCGACCTTTGCCCGTCAGGGCACTCGCATCGATCAACGTCGTTGAACAATGTCTCAGGCTACCTCTCCAATCGTTACAAGCGGCTTGGAGATATGACGGACCTCAATGAGGCCATCATCCTCGGCAGACAAGCCCTCAACCTTTGCCCACCTGGCCATCCCGACCGATCATGGTCATTATGTCAACTTGCATATCGTCTCCGTGTTTGCTTCACCCAGTCGAACGAGTTGAAGGACAGAGACGATCCATTCAGTCTCTACACCGAGTTGTCAAATATCTCACAAACGCTCTCACCAGTTGATCTCTCTGCAGCCAAACAATGGATCACGGCAGCTGAGGATTTCCGCCACCCCACAGCCGTTCTCGCATATGAAACCTCTCTTCGACTACTTGTTCAGCATCTCGCCATCTTGCCATCCCTCCCCAAACATCTCCACACTTTCAAGGACCTCGCTTCATCCCTAGCAATTGATGCCTTTTCCGCTGGTCTCCGTGCTCATCGTGCAAAAACAGCGGTCGAGCTTCTCGAGCAAGGTCGCGGTGTATTCTGGACTCAGATTGCTCGTCTCCGTTCCCCTCTTGAAGATGTCATCGCGCGTCGAGTCAGGAAGGACAGTCCCTTGCATACCAGTTTACTCGACTCCGAACTCCAGCACGCTGCCAGTGGGGGACCTGTGATCATCATGAATGCTAGCAAGTATTCGTGCGATGCACTCGTTGTCTTTTTTGACAGAGATCCGGTTCATATCCCATTGATGACCACGAAATCCCGTGTCCAGGACCTGTCATCGGACCTCCAGTCCTTGACTTTGGATGCAAAGACAATGGACATGGGGAGAGATCTTGCTCGCTTCCTGAGAATCCTTTGGGATGAGGTCGTCTCGCCCATCGCTTCTTTTCTTTAGACAACAGTCCCACCTGGCTCACGTATCTGGTGGTGTCCCACTGCCGAGTTCTGCCTTCTGCCATTGCACGCGTCTAATCCATATCGGAACGGCCAAACGTGTTTTTCCCATTTGTACATCTCGTCTTACACTCCCACGTTGACTGCCCTCATCCGTGCGAGACGGAAACATACATCGGCTATACACGAGGAGAAATCTTTCCTTGCTGTGGGTCAGGCGAACGCGAAAGGCGAAAGCGAGCTCTTCTCCGTCGGAAACGAACTGGCCATCATCGCTGAGCACATTCAGGGTCTCGCCACGCTCACGCGCCTTGATGGTCCCGAATCGAGTGTATCTAGAGTCTCGGAGGAGCTGAGGACGAGCGAGTGGGTCCACTTTGCTTGCCAGGGTATTCCAAACAAGAAGAAACCCTTTGACTCCGCATTTGGTCTCTACGGCGGTCGGTTTACTGTTGAACGGATCATGGGATGCAAGTTAGAGAATGCGGAGTTTGCCTACCTGTCTGCTTGTCATACGACGGTCGGAGACGAGGAGAGTCCGGATGAGGTGATCCATCTGGCGTCGGCGATGCAATTTTCAGGGTTCCGGTCTGTGATTGGGACGATGTGGGCGGTGGACGACGCAGATACGAACAAGATCACGACCAAGTTTCACGAGAATATGTTGGATGGATGTGGTCGACTGGATCACACACGAGCGGCGTTGGCGCTGCACAGGACGATGAACTCATTAGTTGGGATTGTTCCGCTCGATCAACGGATTCTGTATGTACATATGTGGTCGACTGGTTTTTGAACAGTATGACGACCATGGGCTTCGCGAGCGGCGTCCAGAGTTGCATTCGAGCATGTGAGAGAAGCTATTGGGCCATTGTCAATGTCTCGCTCCCATCAGGCGTCCCTCTCAGGTTGGGGAGACGGGATGGGAGCCGTGAACCTACGAGGGGGGGACCGGTATCCTCCCGAAGTACCCATCATTACTTTCTTATTCAACTTCTGACGCAGCGTCATGCGGGGAACTAGCCAAAGTGAACGCCTTCGCAAGGCATAAGGTATTTTGATCTGTAATCTATAGTACATTGAGCGACGCGGACTAAATCGTTGAGGATAGCTGGGCCCGGTAACTACAAATGACTTCTCTCGATGGGTATGGAACCTGAGACCTGAGCGATCTCGCCACTGGAGTCGGCGGATCGTCTCGACTCAACTCCGAGGCTTGCGTTGTGCCGTCGTGGATAAGTTTTGCGAGGTATGGAATGCGATATGCTGAGTTCACCCGATCGTAGTTCCTGTGGCATCGGTGTCAAGAACTGAGTCACGGGCACATGCCTTGAAATGAGTACCTTGAGTATGCCTGACAATCAGATGTTCGTCTCGGGAACATCGCGTGAAAGGGCTGGGTGCGATCAATGCAAACGAGGGCCACCGAGTTGTGGATGCTAATGAGTTATATAGTGCGAGCTACTTTCTCAAGTGTTCTACACATCGTGACTGACTATTCTCGCTGGAAATTCGACGTGATGAAGCATACCAATTACATGTCCCTGTTCCCCCGGAGTCTGTGTTGTAGACGTACAAGAGAAAATAGCGAGCTCAGCTGAAGGCATTGCCGCAAGTATTCGGACGTAGTTCGTAGTAGAGACTAGCTCGCAGCCAAGATGGCGGCAAAAATGGGAGCGATGGACTTGGAGACCCAGAGTCTGTACCGTGAGCTATCATTCATAATAAGTCTTGAGTCATGGAGAGAACGCTCACCTCCGCGTAACGCTAAACGGTGGTCGGGATGAACGATGAATAAGTTGAACCCATCTTGCCGTGCATGATCGTCGTCAAGCTGGGAGTGCGGGTCAGATCGAATGTGAAGGAGTTGGTTGATTGTAGCGACTGTAATGTCGGCGTCGAATTCGCGTGCGTGCGTATATGCTCGCACTCTTCCGCAAACACGGTATCACTGCCATGGGACGTTGGAAGATACGAGGACGGGCGCATGAGGAAAGCGAGTGCGGAAGCGCGAGGGTCCACAAGTCCATGTGTTTGCGTGCGTGTTTGTGCGCTCGGTTGCTGTGTTCGCCGTCGTGGGAGGGAAGTCAGGCGTACCTCCTTGTGCATGCGTATCGTGGGTGAGGGTAGGCGAGCACACGAACGACGGTGATGTACGAGGACGAAGGCGGGAGAGGGCAAGGGCGGGCGGGTCAGTGAGCAAGCGAGGTGGTGCGTGCGCCCGCACGCGTATGTCTGCATGGACACACGGGACGGGTGATGTAGGGAAGGCGGGGACGAGGGCAAACAAGGGAGGTAACGAGGTACGGCGACCATCGTGTACTCTCGTTTTGTCAAGAGTACACAGCAGTCGTCGCACGCCGTCTTGGATGCGGCGAGGGAGGTGGCGCGGACGACTGGGGCAAGGGCAGTCTCCACACGCCGTCCTCGACGCGTTGCGGTGATGAGGGACGAAGTGGGAGAACGAGGGAGGGCGCGGGCGGGACATGAAGAGGGGAAGTATTCGGAGCGTGTGTGCCGCTCACGAACGAGGGGACATTGGCGAGGACGAAGACGAGTGAGAGAGGGTACCAATGACTAAGCAGTCTCTGGATGTGTTGTAGTAGTCGGAGTTGACGTCGACGGTCTACAGGGTGATGTGTGACGGTGCGGGCGGAGAGAATGTGCGTACTTATTTTTCGGGACCGTCTTCGTCCACCTCGTGCGCTTGCGTTTCGAGATGATGATGGACGATCGGAGAGTCGGAGAGTCGAACGGTGGCCATTCTTGTAACACGCCCCATATCGCATGGAATCCTGGCCCTCCACCCAACGAATTTCATTGTCCAGCCCCGGTTGCGCACGCTCTGCTTACATAAGGCGCGGGGTGAAGGTCGGAGTCGACGTCGTTATTATTTGCCAGTCACTATTATCCCCCGAATGACGTCGCACACGATGGTCACTGGACGACAACGACGGCGACGGCGACAACCACAACCACAACCACAACCACAACCACCGTCGTCGTCGAAGGAAAACTTCTCAACGCGTCCCTGGAAACAGTAAAGATTCAGGTCGGGGTCATCTCGTGCGTCTGACCGCGTCCTCGGCGGCAGTCACCTAATTCGCCCTCGGAGCCATCATTGCTGACGACATTCTTGTAGGACAACGATGAGAGCCCTCTCGAACCACCTTTCCGATGTACACACACAATCTCGCAGATCTCTACGAACTAGTCGAATATCATCCCCTGCCTCAACCTCATGATCACCGTCGGCGTACACATGTCTATCCCTGACGCAACCGTCAAGGAAATCATGAAAGACATGAGTAAGAGGCGTCATATGGGCTCTTTCTACAACACTATCTTAGAGGTCAGACCACGGATTACCTGTCCGTCGGGACCGATTCCGGGTGAGCCCTCTCCGCATCGCGTCATCCGTTTGCTGACCCAGTCTGGTCCCCTCTAAGCGGTGTCGTCGAACTCATCAAGGTGCGTGCGACGAGATATACACGAATTAGTGATATTCTGATGATGCGGTCGCAGGCTCGACCAGACTTGTCAATACAAGACATCACGGCGCTCTTGGTCTCGCTCACGAATCTTTCCCTTAGCTGCTACCCTGACAGACTTGAATATGTTGACCAGATTTTGGCTTTTGCGCAGAGCAAACTCAAAGCGTATTCCGAAAAGTACGTATTATTTCTATATACATACGTGTGTCTACTCCTGACTCCGATTTGATATAGCTCTCTCCACGCCCCACAAACAGCAGCAAACCTCGCAGCGCTGCTCTTCACCCCAATCAACTCTTACCAATCCGTGCTCACGTTGCTCGCCATCCCCGCGCTACGTGCCACTCCTGACATAACAGCTGTTCTCAACACGCCGCTCGATCGCACACAGCGTCGACTCGAGCGTACTCAAGAATGAGACTGTGATCGAGATACCCGGGGACGTGGATGGAGTCTTGGATCTGTGTCACGTGTTGATCAAGGATCAGACGGATTCTTCTGCCGTCGGTGGTGGGTCAGTAAAGGACGTGAAGGAGATACGGAGACAGGGACCGTATGTGGTGGAGAAGGAGGAACGACGGAGGAGCAGGGGTGGGTAGCACGGATGGTGCATCTGTTTAGGGCTGAGTCGTTGGGGGTGCAGTTTGAGGTGGGTCTCCAGATTTCTTGGGTCGAGAGTCAAGGAACTGACTGGCGCACCGCATTCCGACAGCTGCTGCAAACCGCACGTCGGCACTTTGAGGCTGGAGGCGAACGAATGCGGTATACGTTCCCAGCGCTCATCACTTGGAGCATCAACCCTAAGGAGAGGCAGAGGCAGGGGAAGGCAAGGAGGCGGGCAAGGATACGGAGGATGGGGAGGGTGCCAAGGCGGTGAGTATCGGTATGTGCCATCGATCGTGACTGACGGGTTGTCGACAGTATCCACACCAGGACAGCAAACGAGTGCTGGAATGCTTGCAAAAGTCGTTGCGGATCGCACATTCGGCGACGGAGGAGATCGTCACGGTTCAGATATACTGTGACACGCTCGATCAATATCTGTATTACTTTGATCGCGGAGCACTTGCTGTGCGTCTGTCTTCTCTCCTTTGTTGTCGACGCTGACAAGTTTCCGACATTGTCACAGGTCGCTCCAAAGTTCATCGTCTCGCTCATGGAACTCATCCCGTCCTCCATCGACACCATCACCTCTCCGTCGTGTTCGGCTTCGTACCTGCACCCGTCGCAACGCATCGAAGGTGTCGCGTCTCCGGACATGATCCAATGACATTTACGGAACACACTCAAGTATATTCATTTGAAGAAGATGTCGGAGAATGCGGGGCGGTACGACGAAGTGGAAGTCGTTGGGGCTTTTTTGAAGATGGAAATCACGCGGTAGCAATTGCTGGGTATGTATAGAGCGTGGAGTCGATTTCGATCTGTCGATACCGTTTTTTTGTCGTCGTGTTGGCCAAGGCCCTTTTGAACTGATTATCCGTAAAAGTGCTGCGAGGAATCCTTCCTTGCCAGGTTTCACCTTGGGCTGTGCAAACAGCCTCCTGGAAGCACTCGTTCAATGACGCTGCTGTGCCAACAAACAATGCGGAAAAATCGAGGCTGCCCCAAGTCATTGCGGCGAAGTCGCCATCATTCTCACTTTCTTCTTTCCACTGACCAGTACCTTCCCCGGGCCCCCTCACCGTCCCAACCCTCAGCGAAACAAGATGAAATCACAAGGTGCTTACTACTCCACTGTTTTGTCTACGAGAACGGCCTCAGTGAAATAACATTCACGTCAGCCAAAAAGCGGTCCTCTCGAGCAAAGCCTCCTTACACCAAGCATGAGAAAGTGGGCCGGAGGGACTTGATTGGAGAGGCGACTGTTTCAGTCAAGCAGATACTTTCACGAGCGAAGTCAGCGTTCGCCAAGTTTGAGCAAGGGGACGGGACGGACCACATTAGCGAGGCAATCGTCCTTGATCGCCAAGCACTGGACCGTTGCCCAACCGGTCACGACGAGCGATGGAGCTCACTAAATTAAATCAGCTTGCCAGTCATCTCTGAGGTCGTTACAACCATCTAGGAGCGGTGGAGGACACTGAGGAAGCAATTATCTATGGGAGAGAGGCACTGGAACTTTGCCCGTCAGGGCACCCGTATCGATCAACGTCGCTGAACAATCTCGCAGCCCGTCTCTCCACTCGTTTCAAGCGGCTTGGAGATATGACGGACCTCAATGAGGCCATCATCCTCGGCAGACAAGCCCTCGACCTTCGCCCGTCAGGGCACCTGTATCTATCAACGTCGTTGGTCAATGTCGCAATCTATCTCTCCACTCGTTACGACCAGCTTGGAGATATGACGAACCTCAATGAGGCCATCATCCTCGCCAGACAAGCCCTCGACCTTTGCCCACCTGGCCATCCTGACCGATCATGGTCCTTGCGTCAACTTGCACATTGTCGCCGTGTTCGCTTCAGCCACTCGAACGAGTTGAAGGACAGAGAGGATCTATCCAGTCTTTACACCGAGTTGTCAAATATCTCTCAAACACTCTCACCAGACGATCTCTCTGCTGCCAAGCACTGGATTGCAGAAGCTGAGGATTGCTGCCATCCCGCAGTCCTTCTCGCCTACGAAACATCCCTTCGACTACTCGTTCAGCATCTTGCCACTTTACCATCCCTACCCAACAGAATTTCAAAGACGTCGCTTCATCCCTTGCAGTCGATGCTTTTTCCGCTTGTCTGCGCGATCACCGTGAAAAACAAGCGATCGAGCTGCTGGAACAAGGTCGCAGTGTATTCTGGACCCAGATTGCTCGTCTACGTTCCCCTCTTGAAGATGTCACGCCTCGGGCCAGGAAGGACAGTCCCTTGCAAACCAGTTTACTCGACTCTCATCAGAAATACACGATACGATTCATTTACAAGGTCCAGATCAGCACAACACGCTGTGCAGTCTCAATATTGATCTGCAATCCGCAATCACTCAAATTCGCACATTACCCGGTCTTGCTCGATTCCTTCTCCCCTCTTCCTTCTCTGAACTCCAGCACGCTGCCAGTGGGGGACCTGTGGTCATCGTCAATGCTAGCCAGCATACTTGCGATGCACTCGTTGTCTTTTGCGACACAGATCCCGTTCATATCCCATTGAAAATCAAGAAATCCCGTGTCCAGGACATGTCATCGGACCTCCAGTCCTTGACTTTGGATGCAAAGACAATGGATATGGGGAGAGATCTTGCTCGGTTCCTGAGAAACCTTTGGGATGAGGTCGTCTCGCCCATCGCTGATTTCCTTCAAACAACAGTTCCACCCGGCTCACGTATCTAGTGGTGTCCCGCTGCCGAGTTCTGCCTTCTGCCATTGCACGCGGCTAATCCATATCGGAACGGCCAAAGGGGTTTTTCCCATTTGTACATCTCGTCTTACACTCCCACGTTGACTGCCCTCATCCGTGCAAGACGGAATCATTCATCGGCGACGGCTTTGATACATGAGAAACATTTCCTTGCTGTAGGTCAGGCGAACGCGAGCTTTTCTCGGTCGGCAACGAACTGGCCATCATTGCTGAGCGCATTCAGGGTCTCGCATCGTTCATCCGCCTTGATGGTCCCGATTCGAGTATGTCCCAAGTCTCGAAGGAGCTGAGGACGAGCTATGAACTTGGCGACCGAGAGTCTGTACAGTGAGGCTATCACTATGTATATACGATATGTCTCGAGTCATGGATAGAACGGCTCACCTCCGTGTCAGGCTAAATGGCGGTCGGGATGAACGACGAGTAAGTTGAAAGTCCGTGAGAGCATCGTCACGCTGGGAGTGGGGTCAGAATTCAACCGTTCACGTGGGAAGCAGTTGGTTGATCGTAGCGACTGTAACGTCGTCGTCGCGTACCAGGCGTTCGCGTGCGTGCGTATATGCTCGCACTCCTCCGGAAAACGTTGTCGCTGCCGTGGGACGTTGGAAAGTACGAGATACGCGAGTGTCCACGAGTCCACGCGTATGCGTACTCGTTTCCTGTGCCACCCAGCTTCGCCGTCGTGAGAGGGCAATCAGGCGTGCCTCCTTGTGCATGTGTGTCGTGGGTAAAGGTAGGCGAACAAGCGCGTCACGAGCGACGGTGATGGATGTGCCAGGACGAAGGCGAGAGAGGGCGAGGGGGCCCGGGGCGGGTCAGTGAGCAACCGAGTTGGTGCGTGCGCCCGCTTGGACACATAAGGAGGGGTGATGTGGGGAAGGCGAGGACGAGGGAAAACAAGGGAGGTAACGACGGACGGCGATCGTCGTATACTCTCGTTGTGCCGAGAGCACACGGCAGTCGTCGCACGCCGTCTTGGATAGGGCGAGGGAGGTGACGCGGACGACTGGGGCAAGGGCAGTCGCCATACGCCGTCCCCGACGCGTTGAGGAGATGATGGACGAAGTGGGAGAACGAGGGAGGGGGCTGGCGGGACAGGAAGACGGGCGGAGTGACGGTGGGTGCATGTGCGTCACGAACGAGGACGAACAACGTGGCGAGAGTTTGCCACATGTCTATATGTGTGTCGAGCTCAGTAGAGTGTGTAGACATGATGGGGTGGGCGAAATGAACAAGTTGAGAGAAACAGCCTCGGAAAGATTTGGCAGAGGGCTGGTGAGGGGAGTGGCGAAAAGAAAGTCTAAACGAACGAGCAGAGAGCTGCGAGGCAGTACTACTACTAGTGGACGAGAGCAAGCGCGGTCACCACGCCACTTTCAAGGTTCTCTCCAGACGTCGTTGCCAGTCACTAGTAGTATCCCTCGAACGACGTCGCACACGATGGCCACGACAAAGACGGCGACGGCGACAACCATCACCACCACCGTCGAAGAAGAAGAAGAAGGAAAACTCCTCAGCGAGTCCCTGGAAAAAGTAAAGATTCAGGTCAGCCAGATGAAGCGTCATCTTGTGCGTCCTGGGCGGCGGCACCGAATTCGCCCTCGGAGCCATCATCGCTGACGTCCTGCCACTTGTACGACAACGACGAGTTCATGGACGCGCTCAAGAGCGCCATTGGTATCATTCTCGCCGAACTGCGCATGTCGTCACTCTCACCAAAGCAATGAGCTCTGCAGGTACACGCGTCCAGCTCTCTCGAGTTCCTCTGATCACATGTGTCGCAAGACATGGCCAGCTTCGACACCCTCCGACACCTTTCAAAAATCCTGAACACAGGATTTGGTTATTTGCAATGGGATATGAACCGGATCTGTGTCGGAAAAGACAACGAGTGCATCGCACGTATACTTGCTATCATTCACGATTATCACAGGACCGCCACTGGCAGCGTGCTGGAGTTCGGAGAAGGAAGAAGGGAGAAGGAATCGAGCGAGACCGGGTAATTTACGAATTTGCGTGATTTCGGATCGCAGATCTACATTGAGACTGCACAGCGTGTTGTGCTGATCTGGACCTTGTGAATGAATTGTGTTGCACATTTCTGATGAGAGTCGAGTAAACTCGTCCGCAAGGGACTGTCCTTCCTGGCCCGACGCGATGACATCTTCAAGAGGGGAACGGAGACGAGCAACCTGAGTCCAGAATACACCGCGACCTTGCTCGAGGAGCTCGACCGCTTTCTTGGCACATTGATTGCGGAGACAAGCAGAAAAAGCATCGATTGCTAGGGATGCAGCGAGGTCCTTGAAACTCTGGAGACGATTGGGTAGGGATGGTAAAATGGCGAGATGCTGAACAAGTAGTCGAAGAGATGTTTCATATGCGAGAAGGAGTGTGGGATGGCGGATATCCTCAGCTTCCGTGATCCATTGCTTGGTAGCAGAGAGATCTTCTGGTGAGAATGTTTGAGAAATATTTGACAATTCAGTGTAGAGATTGAATAGATCCTCTCTGTCCTTCAACTCGTTCGACTGGCTGAAGCGAACACGGAGACAATCTACAAGTCTATATAATAACCATGATCGGTCGGGATGGCCAGGTGGGCAAAGGTCGAGGGCTTGTCTCGCGAGGATGATGGCCTCATTGAGGTCCGTCATTTCTCCAAACCACTTGTAACAATGGCATAGATAGGGTGCGACATTGCCCAACGAGGTTGATCGACCCGGGTGCCCTGACGGGTAAAGGTTGAGGTCCGTCATATCTCCAAGCCGCTTGTAACGTGTGAAGAGATAAGATGCAACATTGTTCAACGACATTGATCGATCAGGGTGCCCTGACGGGCAAAGGTCGACGGATTGTCTCCCGAGGATGATGGCCTCATTGAGGTCCGTCATATCTCCAAGCTGGTCGTAACGATCGGAGGTATAGTTTGCGATATCGTTCAACGACGATGATCGATGCGGGTGCCATGGACGGGCAAAGGTCGAGGTCTTGTCTCCCCAGGATGACGGCCTCCGTGAGGTCCGCCATATCTCCAAGCCGCTGGTAACGAGTGGAGAGATAGAGTGCGACATTGTTCAACGACGTTGATCGATTTGGGTTCCCTGACGGGCGAAGGCCGAGTGCTTGTCTCTGGAGGATGATGGCTTCATTGAGGTCCGTCATATCTCCAAGGCGGTCGTATCGATCGGAGATAGAGTGTGACACAGCCCAACGACGTTGAACGATTTGGGTGCTCTTCGGGACAAAGCTCCAGTGCCTCTCTGCCATAGATAACTGCTTCCTCAATGTCCTCCACCGCTCCCAGATGGTTGTATCGATGCCAGAGATGACTGACGACCAAGTTGATCTAGCGAGCTCCATCGTTCTTCGTGACTGGGTGGGCAACGGTCCAGTGCTTGGCGATCAAGGACGATTGCCTCGCTAATGTGGTCCGTCCCGTCCCCTTGCTCAAACTTGGCGAACGTTGACTTCGCTTGTGCAAGTATCTGCTTGACTGAAACAGTCGCATCTCCAATCGAGTCCCTCCGGCCCCCTTTCTCTGTAAGGAGGCTTTGCTCGAGAGGACCGCTTTTTGGCTGACGTGAATGTTATTTCACTGAGCCTCTTCTCGCAGACAAAACAGTGAAATAAGTACCTTGTGATTCCATCTTGTTTCAGTGAAGGTACAGGTCGTACGCTAGGTCTTCGAACCCAGAGCCACACTCAGAGGCGATTTGTGCAGCGAGGAGGAAGAGACGGAGGGCGAGGGAGGGAGAGTCGACTTGTGTCGCAAGGATGGAGGTGCATTCGCGCACAAACTTCAGAATGGTGGTCACTTGCGATTGTCAATCGTCTTCCTATTCGTTGTCGAGGTTAAAAATAATCAATACAGGAAAGTGCGATCTCACCAAATGTTCACGAATCTTGTACCGCCGACAGAGCTCGAAGTGATGAGCGCTGGGAACGTATACCGCATTCGTTCGCCTCCAGCCTCGAAGTGCCGACATGCGGCCTGCAGTAGCTGTGCGAGTGCGGTGCGCCAGTCAGTTCTTGACTCTCTCCACCCAAGGAATCTGTAAACCCACCTCAAACTGCACCCCCAACTACTCAGCCTTAAATAGATGCACCATCCGTTCTACCCACCCCTTCTCCTCCGCCGTATCCTCCTTCTCCACCGCATACGGTCCCTGTCTCCGTATCTCCTTCGCGTCCTTTACCGGCCCACCACCGACGGCAGAAGCATCCGTCTGATCCTTGATCAACACGTGACACAGATCCAAGACTCCATCCACGTCCCCGGGGGTCTCGATCACCGTCTCGTTCTTGAGTTCGAGACGACGCTGTGCGCGATCGAATGGCGCGTGGAATAAAGTTGTTGTGTCATGAGCGGGACGTAGCGCGAGATGGCGACCAATGTGAGCACGGGTTGGTACGAGTTAACCGGGGCGACGAGCAGCGCTGCGAAATTCGCAGCCGTTCGTGGAGCGTGCAGATCCGAGCTGCATCAGATCGGCGTCTGGAGTAGACACGTATATATAGACATAAAACGTACCTTTCAGAATACTCTTTGATTTTGCTGTGCGCAAAGGCCAAAATTTGATCCACGTATTCAAGTCTGTCAGGGTAGCAGCTAAGGGGCAGATTCGTGAGCGAGACCAAGAGCGCCGTGATGTCTTGTATTGACAAGTCTGGTCGAGCCTGCGACCGCATTGTCAGAACGTCACTGGGTCGTGTATATCCACTGTGTACCGGCCTGTAACTGCTGGCCGGTAGCGGATGAGACTACCTGAGGACCCGCACACGCGGTATTCACCTCTTCCAGTAACCTACCGCGCCGATTGCCCGTGTCACGAACGAGACCAGTGTCCCGCGCAGTAGCCTTCACCTTCGTGCGCAGCCGCGTTGGTATCTGCTCAGGTGGCGGAGACGCGGCTCGCCTGCCGCCTCCCAGTAGCTCCTCTTCGGTCTGGGGGTTGGCAAGGAGTTCAGTGAGGGCGTCGTGGTCGCCAGAATCCATCTATACGAAGTGAGTATTCGAGACGGAGGGGAAAGAACATTGGCGCACAATGAAACAAGTCAGAGTCTTACAGCACCATGTGCGCGCTTCCTGAAGGACTTTATACCTCGCGGTCAACGATCCCTGTTGGCAAACATAATTGAAAAGGATGCTCTGCGATCAATCGATCTCGGGCTCCGCACTCACCACGGACATCCAGCAATGTTGTAGGGAAGCACCTTGACATGTGGCCGTAATTGTGAGTGTCTTGGCCGGCCTCCGCGAGGGCGAGATTTTGAGTCGATGGTTGCCAACCCCGAGGGTCCACACGCACGATAAATTGAAGGATGCTCTGTGAGCGGTTGCGTTTTTCTACTGTGTCTCAGTCAGCGAGCTTGGTGTGAGCAGAAACCTTACCGTTTGTTGCTGAAATGGAGGGCCTGCGGAAACTTGAAGACTAGTTACCTTGCTTGACAAGGTCTCTGGCGCCCTCGTAACTCGAAGCCATCCTGTTTGGACAATAAGTACAAATACCAGTACAAATAGAACAACACAACGAACGTCGCGCCCCAATCGTTTCCACTCGTCCGTCTTCTCATTCAGCTCTTCAAGCCGATCGTCCTCAGCCAGCAATCATCTTGCGTGGGTCTTTGTCGGCCTTGAAGGCCTCGGTGATGGGCCTTGTGAAAAGTCAGCAGGCAGACCACGCCCAAGGATGATACTGACTAAGTATCGGATCGGGAGGACCAGCAGGGACAGCAGACCATGTCGACAAGGGGGCTACGGTACGAAGGAGGGCGGGAGTATGACGAACGGAGTTAACTCCTTCCCGCAGCGGCACTGGCACCGCACATCGTGACTGGGAGGACGCAACGACAGTGCATGCCCACCCCACGGCATGACGACACAATGACGCGGCGGGCTGGTAGCCACCACGCCACGACGATGTGACGACAGCGACAACATGAGGAGGATGAGCAGGAGCGACAACTGTCGACTCAATGACGCGTTGATGATGACTCGACGACTCGGACAACGACGCGACACAACAACGACAACGACTACGCAACGCCCACTGGCGACACAGACGACTCCGATCAACAACGCGTCCGACATGGCAAGGCGATAACGACGACGCGGCAATGATTAGGGAATCGCACGGTTATACCCGACGACGACGACGACTCACGCACCCTCACCGGCGTCACCCATGTCGTCAACAACCATGATAGCACGCACGCACCCTCACACAACGTCGACGATAACGACACCCTCACCCGCAACGTCATCGACAGCGACACACACGTAACGTCGACGACAACGCCGTGTGCTCCCTCACGCGCCCGTACGCTCACCCGACAATGGCTCGACGACCACTCAACGACGACACGACGACAACTGACGCCGTGACAATGCAACGTGTGGAGGAGGCGGCGTGAGGATGAGGGAGACGGGAGATGGCGGCAGCGCGACCAGGACGAGGAAGACCGTGACGGACGGTGGCGACGAACGTGATGACGACGTGCGTTCCCACTTTTCTCACTCCTCCCCCACTCACTCACTCACCCCCTCAGGGCTCACCCCTCTTTCCCGCAGCACTACCCCACATCGCGAGGACGCGAGGACAGCGCATGTCCACCTCGCGACGCGACGACACGACGAAGACGACGACAACTGTCGACTCGACGAAGAACGACGACGCGACGCCCACTGGTGACACGGGCGACTCCATCGACGACGACGATGACGCGGCGTGCTGGCAGCACCACGCCACGACATTGTGACGGTATGGCCGTGCACTCAGGCTGGCACGCACGTCGCACCTGTACCCGTGCGGAACCCTAGCAATGACGACGGTCGCACATCCCCCAAGATTGTACTATGTAGTTCTGTATTTTACTCACACTACTATATAGGATGGCTTATTATTGAGTCGTGCTACAGTAGTCTCCATAGAATGTGATTTATTGGATCGTGCTACAGTTCGCTACAGCTGTCTAGATCTAATATCTTACGCTACGTTAGCCGCCGGTTGTACCAAGTACGCACAGCCGCGTCGCACCGCTCATAATCATACAACAAATCTACCCGCGACGCCCATGTAGAGTGTAATTTGTAAACTGTGAACTACTTCCTGACTCGGATGCAAGATGACAAATAAAAGGATCAAGCAAGGTATCTGTCGACGCGACGCAGTCGACATTCCCGAGTATGAATACGTCTGGAATACTGTGAGGCGGGTGTTGGCCGTTCAGGGATAGACTCTCGTCCAAAAGAGGCAATGCTGAGGCGAAGCATGCCGTCGTCGAGGGTTCCCACACAGCGGTCCAGGTTCCCACAAACGGTCCCGACCGTTTTGGACCTTTTGGGAGCGCACGTGCTGTATGAACGACCCCTAAATCACGAGACTGGCTGGGGAATTATCACTAAGTAATTGTAATGGGCTAAATCCAGAAATCCATTGCCAAGGGGGACGTTGTCATTACAAAGCCCCATTAAATTGAGCATCACAATGAATAATAATAAATATTCTAGGCATGGCAAGGCATTACCATGTCCATTACAAGCGATTACAAATAAAGATCTTTTACTTAATCTTTACTCAATTTGGCATCATTGGTATGGGGGACCGGACTGGACAAAAAGAAAAGAAAAGGATTTTGTCAATTTGTTTTTGAATCAGAACAATGAGAAAGGATTTCGTCAGTTGAATTTTGTATCATGGCCCAAAATTTGCGAAACCCCCCCCCGGGAAGAACAAAACAGATTTCATCATCTCGTTTTTGCACAAAGAAAATGAAAAACGAAAATGTTGAGCCAAAAAAGAAGCATCTGATGAGAATGGAAATCTAGTGTCTCCCGGAGGCCGTGCGAGTGAGCGTGAGTTTGATTTATTCACTTTTTCATTCAAGTTGTCCTGCGTCTGCTATGAAGTACCTACGTGTCTGACCTTATGTTGCCTGAGCATCTAAGATGATTGAGATCCGCAAGAGGTATCCACTAGATTCAATTATATTTATAGTGGCAGGCTCTAACGACTAAGGTGTCTTGCACGACGACAATCCCCTCACGATCAATAATCATGATGCCCAATGTGCCGCTGCTCGAGCAATACCTCTGCGAACTCGGCAAACGACCTTAAGACTTCATCAGCTGGTGACTTATTCGACCTTCCTTTGTTTCCTGGTCGATCCTTGTGTTCACTGCCGAATTAAACGGTCAATATACAGGAACGAATGGATTGATGTGTTGAGATCAAGCGATCAATAAGAACGTTCCTAGGACACGCCAGAGACCGAGTTCGACGGCACCCTCAGCGAGATCTGCGTGTACGCCGTCGCCCACCCCGAGTCCCAGCCTGAGCAGTGTGGGTGTCTACAAGGCGATTCAGGATCATGGAAATTCCATTCGAGATCCCGCAGCACGGTCTCTGTTCGCGCGGCGTCCTCGAGCGCGAGCACGAACGGGCCTGGGACAAGGATAGGCCTGGTTAGACTCCCTCTCCTACCCGGAGGCCCTCGCTGCGACGAGTACGCACACACCCTTCACAACTCGTCGTGTCGTCGCCTACTAGGCTCTCCGTGGGTACTGCGCTCGACTTATCGTGTCACGCCACCTGCGGTACACCCCGCAGACGAGGTCAGACAACCACAGGATTGCTGTCGCGTGTGCACAGACGTGTCAGGTCGCGTATACACATAGAAAAAAGAAAAAGAAAAGAACCCGACTGGCCCACTCCCTCTGCTTCTCGAATGCTGTTCTCTTCGTCCTCCTGGCCGTCTTCATACACACCTCGCACAGATTGTCCGTTGAACATGTTTCCGTATTCGTTGATGAGTCGAAGTCGAGGTCGCGTGTAACGCGCTCGTCGAGACGGAACCCAAGTTGAGTGTATTTTCCCACAACTGGTTGGCTCGAAGCGTTTTCCTTTTTCGTGCAAATCCAAATCTACAGTGTTTTCCTTTCTTGTCCAAATTCGTTTTACTTGTCTAAATCATCATGTTTTATGCGGTTTATCCATTTTATCCATTTTGTCCAGCCGGGTCCGCTATACAAAACGTCCATAGTAGTAAATAATTTACGTAATTTTTCTTGCTATCTCCTTAAAAAATCATCAATTATCGTTTGGTCGACGTCTCGGATCCTTCACATTATGATTGCTTTCGTTAGTATTTTACTCTTAAAACTGGCACATATACATACAGTGGTCACGTCTCAAGACGCAAGGTCCTAAGCCGGCAATGCCGGCCCTTTTCTAGTTAGAACAGATGTTGGAGATGTGCAAGAGGGAATTACTGCAATCGTATGCAATGGCAGCGATGACCGCAACTGTGGCTCCGCCTCAGAGACATGGTGCAATAAGCTTAAACGCCCTGAAAGATGACTTAATCGCTGCTTACGGTGAATGGGATCAGAGTCTTGTTCACCTACATCGGTATCTTGAAAAACGCGCTCCGAGTCGTTCAGGTCGACATCGATCAGGTGGGTATGCTCGAACAGCCTTCCCCGCATGCCGTTAATGACGGTCAAGGTCCCATCGAATCGCTGCCAACTCGTATCCATCGTTACCGATTCTGAGGACTGGCTGGGAGAAGATTTTGAAATTTCGGTTAAAAGGAGGTAGGTTCCAACACGAGAGGCGGGGGAACAGGATCCTGAAATCCTAACACCTGGGGATAAGGTTGATCAAGGGCTGCGACTTTCCTAGGAGCTGCCTAAATTTGGAGCGGGGCTATCCATCTAGCCAATCCCATTCGTCATAGTTTCGAAAACTTCAGCAGACGGTGAGGCTGACACAATGGTTTCGCCATCGAACAGCGGTGCATCCGCAGGGTAAAATTAATGGTCCACCTGTATTTCTCGGTCAATAAGTCGTTCATTTGATGACGTTGCGATTAGTTGGGTTTTTAGAGGCTGCAATCCCTCGCGCCGCGGGTTTTCCTGCGCTTCAAAAGCTGCGGGCATTTCAAAGGGTAGAGTACCATGCTCCGTCTTTTCCAAGGATGGACTTTCCTGTCAACGTTCCTTAGTATATCGTCGTTTCCAATTGATACGCCCGTCTCGGCTAACGACTCGGAAGCATGTGGTGATTAAAAGCTGAATCAAATACGCCAGGCACAGCTCCCTCGGAGATATCGAGGGAAATGCGGCGAGGTAAGTGGCGGGACGGCACCGTGCGAGCCGTCTTCTTCGGTGGAGGTGACCGCCCGGGGCCTTGGGACACATCAGACACCACTGCCAGCGCTGGGGAAGAAGGATTGGGCGACGATGCGCCGGGGTCTTCCTTGATTGTTGCTGCAGTCTGACCCTGAGTGGATTTGGAGTAATCAAGGCCGACAAGTACCAGCAAAGAGCGGCG
>JBBPNG010000499.1:0-21308 GCA_038091095.1 Leccinum incarnatum
GGTCCCTCGGCTGCCTCTTCTTCGCTATCAGTCCCTTCCGTATCCTCTTCCGTCTCATCGGCACCCTCTCGCTCCAGTTCATGGCTGTCTTTCGGCAGTTGGCGTTCGACTACCACGGACTTCACTGCCCCTGAATCTCCCGTCTTGGCTTCTCCCACCTCTTCCCAGCCTTGTCCCATTCCCACTCTTATCGAGTACCAACGTGAACTCCACCCACGTTGTTCCTTTGTTCGCATCTCGGTTGAGGAAAGCCCTCTTTGTCCCCCCGCCACACCACACCGTCGGTCTGTTCATGACGATATTCTGCCGGCTTCCCCTATTGGTTCTGCTGACCTTGTTGCATCTCTCCGTATACAAGCGGCTCTAGTAAAGCGTGTCACGCGCTCCGTCGCCTCCATCGTCGAGGTCGCCAAAGGTCTCCAGTCCGCCTATATTACCGCCACCATGTTTGCGGCAGGTCCCACCAACTATCACGACCCTGTGTCATCTTCACAGCCTCATCGGACCGTGCGATGTCAGCGGCAACTGCGACGCGATGGCTATCGCGCACTTGCCAAAGATGTCCAAGCTTTTACAGATTCGACTACGCCAATCAATCATACATCCGAACCTGTACACTTCATTCCGCTCGTGTCACTGCCATCGGGGACTGCCGGTTTGCCCAAACCGCCTGTGCCCAAGAATGTTATCATCATTCCTTCCCCGCTCCGACCCCGTATACCTCCTGCTGCGCTCGCCTATCGGATGCGACCGGTCGCGAATCCTGCCGTCCTCCGCCTCAGAGCGCTGCAGAACCTCATGTGCGCCCGGGGCAAGGAGTGGGAGGGTCGTGCGCGCGAAGGCGGGCTTGGGTGTGGCAAGGAACGCATGCTCGGTATGGCCTTTGAGGGCCGGGGGCGGAGCGGGCTTGGTTGTGAAGTTCGCTTCGTGGTCGTATGATCGCGCCTCAAATTTGTCGCCGGATCTTACGCTCGGTATAATATTCTTCCTGCAAGGTTGCTCAAGGACTTTATAATGGGCTATGCACGCATTTAATTTTACTTATCACTTGCTTCTTTTCCTCCACACAGCTGTTTTCTTTTTTCGGCGCTCGGTGTATGTCTAACGGGCTCGGCGTACGTCTGAAGGGGTGACGCGTCGTTGTATCGATATATCTTCTCTGCATCTCGTATACCCCATAGCTTTTCTGTACATGCTACTTACTCTTTCCTTCGTCACGTTACCCATGTCTCTCTTCACGCTTTACAATGACCACACGATTCGTACAATGAAACGATAGATATAGATATTGCTCCGTCCAGTTATTCTGGAGGGAAGACTACAGTAACCGAGGGGGTATCGCGATTAAGATCACAAAGTAAGTAAAACGTCAACGACTAAGGTCTAGAGTAGATCCACCTTGCAACCATGCCCGATCCAAAGCCGACTGCTGACTCCATGGCGACGGAAGAATATTCCGATTTGGACCGACACTGACCGGTGGTGCGGGGACGGCATTGCGCGTAAACATGGGCGGTCGCCGCGGCTGCTGGAGGCGCATCGCGTTCGGTATGTCCATTGCGCGTTGCAATGGGGGCCCATTACCCACTGGCCCTTGTTGTTGAGAAAGCTGCGGCGGAGGCGCAGAGCCCGTGTCCCAGCTGTCCCAACCCCCTTTCTCCTGCTGCTGTTGCTGTTGCTGCTGCTCTCCGTCTCTATCGAGACTCCAGGTACTGAACCTGGAACTACCCAAAGCCGACTCGCTCCGCTTCCGGGCTAGCTCCTCCCGCAATGACGAGAACTCCCGGTCTAGGTCTAGCGTCACGCCCTGTTCGGCGAGCGACGCGGGATCGATACCGAGCTGCTTCCGCAGCTCCTCATTTTCCTCTTCCAGACGCGTGATCTCTGTTTCCCGCTCGAGCGCCCAGTCTTGCCGATAGTTGGGCGGCGGGGTCTCGGAGGAGAGCGCGTCGATGAGAGACTGTATGTCGGCTTCTTTGTTTTCTGGGTTTTCGTCAGCGGGTTCTGGTTCTTCTCCTATCAGGGAACGGTAGAGCGCTCGGAGGCTTTGCCCAAGGCGCTGCAGACTGATGGCCGTCTGTGTCTCGGTGGCCAAGCCGTTGAACTGGTTTTGCGAATCACATGCAAGTATAAGGCCTTCGTAATGACGCGTCAGAGTGAGTTCGTGCTGCTGCGCCGCCAGCTGACGAAAGCAGTTTCGCGCGCATCAGCGGAGAGAGAGAGATACGGCCTGCGCCCGAACATAAAACGCACTGCATGATTGCGGAACTTTGTCATGATGGTTTCCATGGTGTTTTCATACTCCTTGAGGAGGAGGCTGAACTGTTTGTTTTCATGTAGCAGCGTTTGGTTCTCGATCACGAATTGGGCGTTCGTGCGCTCTAATTCGGACTCGAAGGACTCTGAGGTGGAACCAAACGATCAATCAGATGCCGCTGCGGCTGGGAACGGAATGGAGGGGAGGGACTGATGGCAGCAACCTTTTGAGATGTCGACGTTGAATCGCCTGAGTACGAAGCCGGAACCGGTGTATGCGGCTTGATCCTTGAGCTAGCCTGAGGCTTAAACTGGGTGTCTGGGAAGAGGGTGAACGGACCTTGAGCGACGTAGCTCTGGACTGGAGAGCTGTTGTCATTTTTTGGTTGTGAGCGAGCTGGTCGCTGAGCTCGTGGACGAGGAGCCATGCACGGAGGAGGTCGTTGTCCATAATCATGATTCGTGAGAAATCGAGAGGACCGCTTGTCCTTTGTCTTTGTTCTCTCTTCGCTGTACAACAACACTCTCTCGCTCGCTCGCACTTTCTGGTGGGTCGCGTCCACGTTCCACTCGGCAAAGTTGAACCTCCTCGCAGTCGCATATCCTTCCTCTCATTTTTTCACTATAGTGTCTGCCACTTTACTTAATTCCCACAAAATATGGCTTCAGCATCGACCTCGGGACTATCTGCCTCCGTGACTCGCATTCTACACCTGACGGGCTTCGCCAAGGAGCTCAAGACCAAGGACATACAGGTCGCATTCTCCGAGTGGGAAAGCGTCGGTGGAGGTTTCAAGATCAAATGGATAGACGACACCAGCCTTTTAATCGTCTTCCAGGACGCTTCCGTTGGTACGTCGTCATACGCAGCACGCCCCCTAGGCAAGTCTCCTCAACGCATCATATATAGCCAAGCGTGCCTATCTCCACGCTCTCGCCTTCCCTCCTGCCATTTTGACAACCAATTCGTCCGCCTCCATCAAACCATATGACGGTCCTGATGCACAAACCGTCATCCAAACCGTAAATTCCCGTGGCCAGCACAACAGCAACCCCTCGCGTGGGCACAACATGCGCGCTGCTTCCATTTCCGTTTTCCCCAGCCGCAGTGCCAACAACAGCCAGAACGGCAACGTTCTGCGTAACGGAAACGGTCACGTGCTTAACACAACCATTTCAGAGCACTCACCAAAGCAAATCAATGGCCGGGAACCTTCCCCTACGCTTCCTTCGCTTCCTTCCCACCCCTCCTTGAACGATCTTATTAATTCGGCAGTCTCTCATGAGGATCCCGCCATACTTCACGCCGAGGGTCCTCCAAAGATTGGTGATCCAGGAAAGAGAATGCTCGGCGCTGCCCTTGGTGTGAGACACCCCGCATTGGGTCCACGCATCATCAATGGAAATTCTTCTGGGGACGGCAGCCCTGTCTCCACGCCGCGTGCTCCACTCGACTCGACTATGCGTGACGTTCAGAGGGCATTGGGTAGTCTTGTTGTCGAGTAATCATTGTTCATTCTCTGTTTCTAGTCTTTATGTGTACGAATCCATGTTTTTTTTTTTTCGATCAGCATCCCCTTTGACACCTAATAGGAGGGTCTTGTCCGTTGTTCCCAGGTCTCCCTTTGTACGCGATTTCCCATGTGCCATGGTCCATTTTTATCACATTCACATTCACTGTCCTTCGTTTGTGTCATCAGGTACCACTAAGTGTAATACACTGCCATCCCATCACTCCTCTCGGTCACCTCGGTGGCGATTGAAAGCAGTTTGAGTGATGCAACCATTGCATGTTCATAGCAGCATTGCTCAGTCGCGGCCACGATGTGGACGCCCCTACTACGATCAACCCCAATTGAAATAACGTAGAGCTTTCATATTGGAAAAAGGAAAAGCAGGGTTCCTCGTCCGCATTCATCGTCGACGCCTGATGCGGCTATCCGCTTGGCTCGTAACAAGATAATCATAAGCCGATCGATGCTGTGTCCTTGCGGGCCTTGCTGCAGGCGCATGGCAGGATGTCCATCTGGACAGGTGGCGTCGTGGCAACTGGTGCTGGCGATCAGCTTATATGAATCAGATGGTTCCAGCTGAACCTTCAACCAACGGGTGACCATTGATCACGACCAAAGTAGCTGTGCGGCGTAGCTGAGTTGAGGGAGTATCGCCCCCGGAATACCCGTTTCGACACTAGTACTCTTAATCATTGGAACCATCTGAATCTTCTTGGTGAGTTTCTTATTAGCTCCGAGGAGGGCTCCACCCTCCACGACGACGCCATTACGATATTTGTATTTGTTCGTCCCCCACTCTAAATACCTGGTTGCGGGGGATGTAGTGGAGCGAGCCGAGCCCTTCAAGGAAGCTTCTTCTTGTCGATGAGAACCTGACTTGTTCCTACTATATCAGGCCCCAACGAGGCGATCACCCAGCTGCGTTGCGACAACTGTGCGCAACATTGATGGATTCCCCCGCGGCCGGAGCCACAGAACCGCCCGTACTTAGACTGGGAATTTTGGAAACGTCAAAGAACGTCATGGGAAGCAGTCCCATAACGGTATCGTACGGGTTGGTCGCCGTAGAATACCCCGTCAGTCAAGGTTTCATGGCGCTGTCATACACGCGGTCCAGGTGCGCCTTTCAACTTCCACCCAATTGAACTCTCAGCAAAACTAAACTAAACTATTCTTTTTCCCGAACCACGAGTCATTACCCCCTTGCGGCACCGCCCCGTTCTTGCCTCCATTCAGTCGGCTGATTTACCGGATATATCAGCTCACGTACATATGGCGCTTTCGACTCACTGGGATTTGATGATGCGATCCCGTTCCCTGAATGAAAAGGTTTGTCCATTCTTGAACGGCGCGTGGTATGCTTGGTCTATTAGTTAAAACGTGTTTCATAAGCTTCCCCCATTGTTCTGGTTGACCGTGTCAACGTATATGATCCATCGCGGCCATTTGATAAATGGAAGCCCGAGCGCAGCACTAGGTTCAGGTCACGCACTTTGGAGGCCCATCCGATCAATTGCCAACGTCACAGATACACGGGCACCAATTAACAATTATAAATGCACAGTATCACTCAATCCGACGAGTCGTCCCTGATACCCCATCTCCTTTACGCGCAGTCCTAGCGCATCGGTTAGCTGGCTTCCCTCGGGCCACCCGATTCGGACTTTATGATCTCCTCTCCCTTTTACCCTTATCCCGTGAACGATAAGTCATCATCCGTCCGGCGGGCGGTCTTGCAGCCGCACATATATTCCCCATCCGAACCACACACTTCGCCAAGAATCACCATGTACCCTCAACTTCATGCCACTGGATGCCACTCGCCCAACTATGTCTATCCGGGCTACGAGCAATACTACTACTCAAAGGACAGCTGGCCGGGCGCTGCTACACATAGCTCTTGGTCGTCGTATTATCCTTTTCCCCGGCCGTCCTCATCCTCACTCCACGAGACCGCCGTCAACCCAAAGGTGACCATCCTCCCTCCCCAGCCCGTTCTAGAGTCAGATATCGACACGCCGTCTTCCCTTTCATCTCATTCCGTCCTCACTCCCTCGTCTCCATTCGCACAGCATGATATGGATGAAGCCATGGAGTTTGATGAATTTGAGTGTGAGGACGAAGAGGACTACTTTGACTCGGATTTTGCGGACGATATGGAGGGCATAGATGAAATGCCTTCGCCACTCTATGGTGCGTCTGCGCCACAGGTCACCAAATCCACTTCCGCACTGGCAGGTGCATTAGGTGACGCACCGTCACCCTCCTATGACACCGATCACGGCGTGTCGGCTCCAGCCGACCGCAGGCTGTCTGCATCCGTACCAGGTTACGCGAGCGCATCGTACCGGTCTACCGCATCTTCTTCTCACCAAAGATGGCCCGAGAAAGCACATTCCCCAGTTCCCCTGACGTCTTCTCCCCACGCCTCTTCATACCCCTCGCAACACACGTATACCCACCGCAACTACACGACATCGACGACATCGACATCTTCGCTTTCGCCTAGTTCCCCATCCATGTACGATCACCACCACGTTTCCACGACCTCGTCACTCGCCGGCGCATTTGCATCGTCCGCTCCGCCGTCATCATATGCCTCGCGCCATGCACACGCACACGCGCCTCGTCCCCTGCCTATCCTCCAACCGCAGCCGATCCGCCCCATACCACCAATACCCATCGCGGACCTCACGTCGAGCGCGGACGAGAACGGGAGCAGCAGTAGTCGTTCGCCGGAACCGCATGCCGAGTCGAGGCTGTCGCCCCTCCCGCTCCTCTGCCAGCCCGTCTCGGACGCGGTTCGGTACCAGCTCAAGGAATCAACCGCTAGCGGAGGTAGCGAGGACGACGAAAGCCAGGAAGAAGCCTGCTACGAATCGGAGTCCGCGCCGGAGTCTGCATGCACAGATCTCATCACACCGTCGGAGGAAACTGAGGGTCGGTTCGCACCACAAGGGATGGGGATAGCGTTCCTGACAGAATCAGAACGGCATCGGAATTCTCACCACCACCACCACCACCACCACCAACATAATCATCACCATCACCATCTTCATCATACTCCATCGGCTGGTGGCGCTTATTCCGTGGTGGAAAAGCTGTATTCCTCTTGTGTGTCTGTGGGTTCGCCGATGCGGTGGTAATAATGATCATGATTACGAAGAACTTTTTTTTTTCTTCTTGCATGTTCGCTTTCGTTCTATTCTGTTCTTTCTTTCTTTCTTTTTTGGCAACTGAATTGGATATGTTTCGGCGCATCAATAACGATACATCATATGTAAAATCAACACAACTAGTCCCATACTCGGTCTACGCTAGACTAATCATGCATCCATCATGTATTCTGATTGTGATATCCATAGCTTGGTTTGATATACCTGTAATGGACTTGGAACGGCTTCCCTTGGTTTCATCAAGCGCGTGATTACAAAACATGTCATTATCGAGACATTACGTGGTAGTAATATTTCTAATTGGGACCGCGAACAAAGAATAGAACAGGCCAAGATTCTGATGGGGAAAAAAAACAAGATTGCTGTACGGAAAATGGAAAATAATTATGGAGCCAACAATGCCAAGTCCTTTTTTTTTTCTCTTTTTAAAGTGTGATGACGGATTCGGCTGTAACGTTCATACGCCGCTGCAAAGTCACCAGAATCGTGGTCAGATGTCACCAGCGGCCGACGGGGTTCGCCTCCTCACATCACGGGTCGTGGCTGGCCTAGTCCAAATTCTGTCTAGATCACGTATTTGGCGTTTGCGCGGGCTGCCAGATGGAACTCGACTCCGGACATTATTAGAAGAGATATTGCGGCCTCTGCGGGGTGTGGGTGGATGTTCAAGTGTGTGAGCAATGGATGGAACATGTTCCGGCCATCGAGGCTCAAGATGGACCACCTCGGTGGATGTGCCAGTGGAGTGAGGTTGAAATGGCCCTGCCAGTGGGAAGCCCGAAAGTCCGTGGATCTGTGAATAGGCAGCTGGACCAACTGATGCGGATGTGACGGCAAACTTGGGCGAGCCTGGACTAATACTTATAGCCGAAAATGGAAGAACATCTCCCGCACGGAATTGGCTGAGCACTTCACGTGCTCCGGTAACTTGACGCGTGTGTAGGACGGGCGAATCCGCGACGGGATCGCCGCCATCCGATCTAGAGTCTTCTGGAGCCGGGAACAATTGGTCCAGCGTTGGCAGCCAGTGCGCAACAGTTCTCTGCTTAAACGGTTTATCGAAACCTCCATCGATGCCATCTTGTCTGGCCACGCTCGTGTTTCGATGGCTCCCCTGCACTCGTGGCGAGCCATTTATACCACCGTCGCGTTTGAGAAACCTCGTCTCAGAAAGCCAGTGCCTAAATTCGTTCGGCTTCCGTTCCGGTACGCTGTCGCTCCTGCCAGGTTGCTGCGAGTCGTGGTAGGTACTCCCAGATAAAAGTCCCTCGAAATAAAGTTTCGTCCGCGCTTCCAAGTACTTTCTATAAGTACCTTGGCATTCCTGGATACCATGTGCGGGCCCAACGCTGGAAGACAGAGTCTCGTAGATCGCGTGTCGTTCGTCCCGAGTCAGCGGCTTTGGGTGGGGGAGAAGTAACCCCTTGCCGCTCGCAGAACACGGCGAAGTTTCGCTCCACGAAAATAACCGGTCTTCCGTGTGAACCGGCTTGCCAGGGTATTCCGCGAGTTCTTGCATTCTCTCGAACACTAATTTATGGCGGTATGCATACGCGATGTCCCCGATCGCACGTTTCACCGAGAAGGATCCGTCAAGGGGATTGGCAACCGAGTTGAACGCATAACCGTCGTCATCTTCCACCATCGAAACGGGGGGAACCTGCGGAAGAAGCGGGTTCACAGCAACATAGCCCGACGTAGTAATCGGGCCGGATGGAGAATCTTCGGAGAAGGCACGGCCAGTTTCCGTGGATTCGTTCGATTCTTGGGTTTCGCAGATCATACCGTTGGAAGGGACGACCTTGAGATTCCCGTGTGCCAAGATATTCTTTTTTGGGCGACCAGGTTTCGCTTTCGTGATTCCACGGGGCTTATTGAAGAGTTTTCTTTCTGCCGCTAGAGAGTGCGAGCCGTGTGGGCGGCTGTTCTTGATCGGTGCATTTCTCAATGGGCGAAGATTAGGCTAGTCACGGAGAGCGCCGTAAGGTGAGCTGATCTCGCTTAGCAAATAGTATAATGGTTAATTACCAGAGGGGCAGTGGGAGCGTCCTTGCCTGCTGCCACCGGATTGCCATGCTTGTCTTCCTTCACCACGCGCAAACCCCTGCTGTGAAAGTAGTCGTAAACGTGCCTCCTGTCAATGTTGTACCGCTCTTGCAGCTCTTTGCGAACAGCAAATGATGGCATCTCTGTGTTTCCGGGTAAAATGAGGGCGTCCAGGTCTCGCACGAGCTCGGGTCCGAGACGCAACGCTAGGCTTTCAGGGTTGACTCTGCGGCGTTGATAAACCACATTGTTGTCGTCGGCGCGGCTGCCGGTACCTGGTGGAGACGCTTCTCCCGCAGCGGTGCCACTGTCACCGACAGCAGCGGCGTACGCGTGTTCAGCGGCGGAGTCGCTAGCGTGATGTCTGTCCATTCTCAGGCTGGTTGGCAGGTAACAACGAAACAACAAATGGTATGTATTATTCCGAAATATCTGACGGGATTGTTGGCGGGCTACTGCTAGTACCCGTCCCTTGGAATGCTGCTTACACTCGGACATGTGATCTGGCATGTGCATGATGTGACAGCCTGGGTGAAACTATTTACGATTGGCACGCTCCTTTTGCCAACCAAGACAAACTAGAAATACAAGCTTGCAGCGAACACGACTAGTATAGGCTATTGTCAACGGGAGGCCGCAGAGAGTGTGAGAGTCGACCTACTATCTCTCTTGATTTTAGTTTGTGCCTCTTCCATTTTCTTGAACAGTTCCGTGTCACCAATCACCCTTGCCGCATCTCGCACTTCACGACAGGTCTCGTCCAAGCGACTGATGACCCTAACGACAGTACCTTCCGCCACGTCAGTCAACATGGTAATCTGGTCAAATGGCTTGGCAAATGAGTGTCAGTCAACGCGTTGCGGCGCACGGGGAGCCGAGTTACCATTCCCTTTGCCCATTCATACACCACCTCGACCAGTCCTGTCTTGAGAGTAGACCTAAACTCTTCTGCAGCGACCTTGTGTCGATCTTGGATGCCTCCCACCCGATTAGTGATTGCAGCGATTGCCGCCAAGCCTTCTTCCAACCTCGGAGGTATAATAGGTTCTACGTCTGTCTTCTCTTGGAAAACAAAACAGGAAAGGAGCGCAACCACTTCTCCAGGATCATAAGCTGCGAGCGTGTTCTCGAGGATAAGCTCAGTAAGAACGAGTTCATTGACCGAGTTGATCTATTATTTGCAGTGAGAAGCGCATGTCGGAACTAGACAAAAGTCGAATACCTCGCAAGCCACCCGACCTTTGAGCTGGACGGTTTGATTTTCATCGATGAAGTTGAGCTCCTTGAGAACCTGAATCCGCTGCTCGTATTCTGGGACGAGCTCCAAGTTTTGTTCCGAGATGGCATCCTTCAGCGAGGCTATTTTTGATCTTAAAATCCGAATTCCGTGGAGATGGATATACTGTCGGGTTCATCAATGGTCCGATCAGAAATAAGATTAACTGCACTCGCATGGTTATCAAAGTCCTCGCATCGGGTGCATTCGAACATCTGAAGGGTCTTGCGAATTTCATTCCTAGCCCGAAGAGTCTCCTGGAATTCAAGAGTGCGCATACGACTCCAGTCTATCTCCAGCAACGTGCCCGTTGTGGCCCATTCCACCACTATCATTTCCAGCGTCGCCATTGCGTCAAGCATAGGGGCCTTTTTATGGTTGTCCACAATCGCGGATGCATCCTCCACCTGCGCTCTCGAGGCTGAATTTTACCATAAATCCCAAACTGTGCAATATCTCACCTTGATACTCTGGTTTGTGATGAAAGAGATACTGCTCAATTTGACGCTGGTAAGCTCATATGTAGCATTATCGGGCTTCAACGCCGAGGGAGAAGGGGGCCATTTCGGACAAACTACAGCTTCGTCAACATCTAGTCAAGGGATTTAGCAACCCAAATCGACTGCAAAAAATAAATACACGTTACCTTGATTTCCCTTCACCACATGGTCTACGAGGGCGAGGGCAAAGTATTTCCGTTCACCCCCTGACTCCCGTAGGTCGGGTTTGAGTATCACCGCGGCATGATAAGGATAAAAGTGCTGAAAAGATACCGCGCTCATCTATTCGCTTATTTTTGGATTTTACGAACATGCTTACCGAATTCCTTAAAATGACTATTCGACCAGTCGCAAGAACATGGCGATTGGAAGCACCCCCAGCAGCCATCGCGAAGAGGCGCCTATTATAGTTTACCATCGTACGCTGAGCATCGTAGTAAAATTCGATGTCGCTTGAGCAGACGTCACATTGAAGCTTTGGCAATGAAAGAAGATTTCTCTCTTGCTATGCAAATCTAGCATTCGGTTCAAAGTTGAAAATAAAATGAAATTGGTACTCACATCAGCGACTTCTTTCTGCTGATCTGGTAGAAGTCGTTGGGAAGCGTTCTCTGAGAAACTGCGTTTGATCATCTCTTCTACTCGGAGAGCCTCTACCCGCAACAAATTGAGAATCATGTTGTAGGTCAGGCGGAACTGCGACTGAAGTTTTGCTGGAGTTCCGAGCATCATCCCGGTCAGCGTCATTTGCTACAACGGGTAGTCAGTATATGCAAGTGGAGATGTTGAAATACGGAGTAGATCGTACATCAGGCAACTCATCGCCCGCAACGATAATAACAGTACCAGTGGTGTCTAAACCGCGACGCCCAGCACGCCCAGCCATTTGTGTGTATTCTCCGGGTAAAATGTCCCTGAAGGAGCGACCATCATGTTTTCGAATATTCGAGAAGACTACGCATCTAGCGGGCATGTTGACGCCCTGAGATCACCTACCCTGTCAGACACCGTATAAACGCCAAAGTCGCACCATACCATGGCAAAGGTCTCCGTTGCAAATAAGATCTTCACTAGTCCCCGAGCAAATAATATTTCGACCACCTAACACAGATGGATTAGGAGCCGCGCCGCTTCACATTGTTGGCTCACTTCTTTGACAATTGGCAACAGCCCACCATGGTGCACCCCAATGCCACGCGAGAGGAGGTCACGCATCTTGCCAAGTTGTGGCAGCTTCTTGTCCGATCCTGAAAAGGAGTTTAATCAATGTACGCGGAATTAACCTGCTACGCGAAACTGACCCTTGAGGCGCGATAGCGCCTTTTCCATTGCAACGTGGACTTCACTCTTCTCAACGGACGTACAGAGATCAGCATTTGTCAAGGTGGCTGCGTTTTCCTCGCATCTCTTCTTCGAGAAGGTGAAGACAACAACTGGGAGGAGACCTTTCTTCTGCAAGTGACCGAGGAGATGGACATACAGGTTTTTGTCAGCACCGGTGTGAATCGTACGGGCAGGCCCGCCACCCCGGCCTCGCGGTGCAGATCCGCTAGGAGCGGCACCTCGCGAGGCACCACGTGCAGGCGTAGCCCCTCGTTGCCCTCGTGGTGCGCCGCGCGCACCAACCCTCTGCACTGGGCCTAAACCAGCCGCTTCTCGTTCCTTATCCTGCTTCCTCCTTAGTGCTTCACCAGCATCCTGGTACCTAAGAACCGTGAGGAAAAAACGCGTTGCGGGCTATAAAAAAAGTTCACCCCTTGGAGACCCATGCTCGTTGTGCATCCACGATCTTGAACATATCTCTGCCAGCATAGAGGTAATGTTCGAGAGGCACCGGGCGATGCGCTGTCGAAATGACGTAGATGTCCTTCTTTTTGGTGCGCCTACCATTTGTGAGATTCATTCACAGCGGACAACGCGTGGATACACACCCAACCCAGTCCGCGAATTCCTTTGTGTTCGGTACTGTCGCAGATAGAAGGATGATGCTAATATGATCGGGTAACATGATGATAACTTCTTCCCATACAACACCGCGCTGAGAGATCCACATCGATCAGCAAGAAACCACTGGAATGTGG
This sequence comes from Leccinum incarnatum, assembly GCA_038091095.1. NCBI lineage: Eukaryota > Fungi > Basidiomycota > Agaricomycetes > Boletales > Boletaceae > Leccinum > Leccinum incarnatum. Next base: position 12,850 of record JBBPNG010000499.1, read on the forward strand.
ACGGAACGCGCACCTCTGCATCATTAACATAATGCACTTCGTCGAATATCACAAATTCCACATCGCGGATAAGATCTGCGCCTTTATACAGCATACTGCGCAGAATCTCCGTCGTCATCACCAGGCAACTTGCTTCTGGATTGATCTGAACATCTCCGGTCAAGATTCCAACCGAAGAAGAGGAGAATGTTTGCTTGAAGTCGCGGAACTTCTGATTGGAAAGTGCCTTGATAGGTGACGTGTAGATGGCTCTGCGATGGTCGGCTCGTAGGCGGAAATACAAAAGGCGTTGCTCAGGCATACCTAGTCATGTGCTGCTCCGCTAGAGCGATTGCATATTCCGCAACCACAGTCTTCCCTGCAGATGTATGCGCTGCGACGAAGACAGAGTCACCCATCTCTAGGTGGTACACGGCTTCTTTCTGGAAAGTATCCAGCTCGAAAGGATACTTTGGGAGTGGCATACGTCACAGGTGCAAACAATCCAAGCTCGCCGAACTAACCTTGTGTGCCATCTGCGGCACGAGTTCGTGAAAGTTCGTCATCGGTTTTTTAATGTCCACTACATGGGCCCAATCACGCTTGACAATTTTAGGACGGTGGGCATGTCGTGTCTTCGTTGGACGTAGATGAGATCTCTGAATCCAGATATGAGAAATGATGCATATGCTTCTGTGATAAGCCCTCACTGTAGTGGGTAGCAGTTCGTCCAACTCAGCAATGGCGTCGCCATTGCGTAGCTCCAGTTCGCGTTCCTGTTCCTCCTCAGCATGACCCACCTGGTCCTAAGAATTCCGATGGTCAGGAAACATCACGGAGATTTTCCAGAGGATAGGTACCAATTCCCCAGTCGCGGACGGGAGGGAATCCTCAAGAGCGGTGAGGGTCTCGTCCTCAGGATCTTCACCTGCAAGTCGAAGGCCCCTTGAGAAGCCTGGTGGGATTTTCCTCAAACCTTTCACAGATTCCTCCGAGACGCCGCTTTGAGCAGAAGAAAATAACACATCGTCAAGGCCTCCTGGCTGAAAAGGGACATAACCAGACTTCCCCCTAACGAAAGCATTGACAGGTCCAGGAGCACGGTCCATTGAGGTCGATGTCAAGGCTGTTGCAACGCGGGGATTTGGTGTCTGGGCTTGTCAGCTCCCAGTATTGAGCGAGTGATCGAAATACGCACCTCCGCATAGCCCGTGACGTGTCCATCCAGACCTGCACGAACGAAACTCAAGCTGGTAGGCGGAGGCGCGGGTTCGAACGAAAGCAAAGAGGGTATGAAAGGTTTAGGTTTCCAGTGTCTGCATCGAGAATGATGAATTTAATGAACTCTGATGCAAGAGGTCCATACATCTGATACGTGGATAGCCAATGGTCCGGCAGAGTGTCCGGAGGTGACAAGAGTTTTGTATCAATTTTCCTGTGGACTTGCTCACGAGATGGGATGGCTCCTAGACCAATTTCCTGCAACAGTCCTTCTGCATCGTCGGGTGTTGGATCAAGTATTCGTTGAATGATCGAACCGAGTTCATCAGGCCTCGCCATGACTTACATGCAACAAGTAGATGATCTGTGGCTGTGTAACTACTACTGCATCACTACCCAACTGAATTAGGCAACCAATTCAATCAATGACGGAGGACCATGTATGGACCACGGCAGTCGTTGGGGCGAATTCTCATAGCTGGAAGAGTTCAGGCTTCATGTTCTGTGTGCAAGCATCAGTAAATTTCTCTTGCACACTAGACAACGAAACCTACAAGCTTGCATAACCGAGCCAAAAGGCCGCCAAGCTGAATGATGGTCCCAACACCTTCGAGTATCCGCATGTGTGTAAATCCGATTTCCTGAAGCGGGTAAGTGTCATGAACAACTGCAAAAAAGTCATTCTCACTTTGATGTACTCCAGTTTGGTATATTCTGGTAGTCTGATGAAGGGAATCAAGCACCGTTCCGGCAGTCATTTGGGGAACGTACTCGTCGAAAGTCTTTGTCACCCTGAAGACGGTGACGACAATGTCTACCGCGCTATATCCTTGTTCCCAAAGCTCGTTTAATTTTGCCATCGCTGCATCAATATCCCCCTTGATGCACGCGCGAAGGATACTTTGTACTATCACCGGATGCGGTTGGTCACAGACTTTGAATACATTCTCGCCGGACACAAATCCAAAGCCGGAATGCGTGGATTGCAGGTTGTTGATGGCTTGTCGCATATCACCCTCGCTCGTGAAGATGAGTGCGGTTAGACCGTCATCGTTGTATTCGACCTGTTTATCTCCAAGTGAGTACACTCTGCCAGCGTAACTGAGGGCGCTCGTTACCTTTTCCATCTCGCATATCTCGAGTAGACGTTTCAGTATCTCGGTATCCCTAAGCTTGGCATACCGTAGTATGGCACAACGACTCTGTATAGGTTCAATAATTTTGCTGGACATGTTGCAAGCCAGACAAAAGCGTGTAGTGTTGGAATATATCTCCATGGTTCTACGGAGCGCTTGTTGAGCACCACCTGTCATGCTGTAACTGGGGTCAATGCCATCTTCCAACGATCAACACACCGACCTATCTGCCTCATCAAGTATCACAATTTTGTGCTTTCCGGGTGGCAGGGTCACTTTCTTTTGCGCGAATGCCTTTATTTTGTTGCGCACCACATCAATACCTCTGTTGGGAGGGTGAAGCAAAAGTTGGCAATCAATAGTAGAAACACGAACCTTTCGTCAGACGCGTTCAACTCTAGCACGCCCTCCTTGTATGCATCTCCAAGCAACTGGTGTGCAAGACAATGGATACTGGTCGTCTTACCAATTCCCGGTAGACCCTGTCGGTGAGGCATTACGACGCACAGTTCGCACAAGATGCAAGTGAGAATCACCGAAATAATTATGTGCGGGCAGTTTCCGTCTTTTGCTATGACCTTCAAGCGCTCGATTGTGTCTGCATTGCCGACGACATCGTCCAATGTTTGTGGCCTAAACTTTTCGACCCTGTGCAAGGACGTCAGACGTGTAGTTCAAAGTATGCAAAGACACTGACCAAGGCAGCTCATACACAGACGCGACTGCATTGTTCGCTGGTGCTTTTCCTTTCGCCGACGTCGAGGCCATTCAAGTTGCAACGAAGAGAATGACGCGACGCGCTCACAGTGTGACAGCCGTGACATACCGCGTTTTAGCTGTATGACTTCTTCGATACTCGGCCGAGTCTGCCAGCGCCGCGTTCAATTCAACTCGGGTATGTTTTTTCTCTTCCCCGTCCTTTCATACGCTGAAATGTCTGAAAAGTAACCAAGAGATTTACCTCCAAGAATGCACTGCCGGCCACCGCAGGAATTCCGAAACCCCGGCTCGACTACCGCGAGATCTCAGAGTCCATGATATACAAATCGCACAACGCCTTTAACCGAAAGTTTCCCTTACCACTCGGTGCGTTGCAGTCAATCGCCCGCTTCTACGCAGAACAAAAGGAACTGGCCGGCCAACTTGACTTCAAGCGGCACACGCAATCCCTTCTCGGCGATCGCATCCGTACGATCAAAGACCCAACGGAAAGGCAGGCCGTTCTTGGCGAAGCGAAAGCGTTGAAAGCCGATGTTAATCTGCTCGAGGAGAAATTAGCCGTCGTGGAGGAGAAGCTTTTGGGAATTGCGTTGCATCTACCAAACGATACACACCCAGACGTTCCCATTGGTCCCGAGGACGCCGCCGTGGTTCTGTCTACTCATGGTCCCCCTGCCATGCCGCCAGAGCCGGAACGCGATCACGTTGCTATCGGACGCGCACTGGGGTTATTCGATTTCGAGGCAGCTGCGGCTGTGACCGGGTCCTCATGGTACTACCTGCTCAACGAAGCCGCTTTCCTTGAGACCGCTCTCACGAACTATGCAATATCTATCGCACTGAGACACGGTTTTCAGTTCGTCATGACCCCTGACGTCGTTCGCGAAGACGTAGCCCAGCGTTGTGGATTCCAACCCAGAGACCACAATTCTGACCGTCCTGCTTCTCAAACATATCAGATCGCGGACTCGTCTCCTGAGCTCGTACTCTCCGGTACAGCCGAAATCCCACTTGCGGGAATGTTTGCAAACAAGATCTTTGCTGAGAATACGCTGCCCGTAAAAGTAGTCGGACTCGGTCGTTCGTTCAGGGCCGAGGCTGGTGCTCGTGGTGCCGACACCCGTGGCCTCTATCGCGTCCACCAGTTCACAAAAGTCGAGCTTTTCGTTACATGCGAAGAGCACTCCAGCGAACAACATCTAGAAGACATCCGAAAGATCCAGACGGAAATTTTCGAGGGGCTGAACTTCCCCTTCCGGTGAGCCTACCGGTCGGAATATGCATGACGATTGACCGTTTTCTCACTCGCGGCTTCCTTTCTTTTCTGTTCTCAGCGTTCTGGACATGCCCACAGAGGAACTCGGCGCAAGCGCGTACAGAAAGTACGACATGGAAGCGTGGATGCCTGGCAGAGGTGCATGGGGCGAGATCTCCTCGGCTTCGAACTGCACGGACTACCAGGCGCGACGTCTTCACGTTCGGTACCGACGGCGTTCCACACCGTCCAGTCAGACACACGCCCCTGTCCCTTTTGCACACACCCTTAACGGCACCGCTGCCGCCGTCCCGCGGCTGATCATCGCTCTGCTAGAGAACGGAGTACGCTTTGACGAAAAGGGAGAACCGTCAGGTCTTGATCTCCCGGCGGTTCTCAGACCGTTTTGGTTAGGAACTTCGGACATTATTAAATGGGTCTAGCCAGCGCATACATTCGTACATTTGTACTCGGGATGACGCGCTTCACGCGAATTCATAATCTCCGCTCATGGCTCACTAATTGTCCTCAGCGCCCGAAGGATAAAGGGTGAATAGCCAGATACGAGCTTCATGTGGCACGGTACCACACGAAGCCCAAATTGGATTAGGAAAAACGGGGCGCTAGCGCACCTAGCGGGATGAGCGCGGGTGAGAAGGTAGAGAGCCTCCTAAATTGCTATCCCGCTAATACCCCAGCAGAGATAGGGGGATGACGTGCAGGCGTGCGCTACGATCCGGGGCAGTGCCGGAGAAAACCGCACGGGAATACCCTCGCTCTATTTTAAACCCCAATTTAGGAGTTGCGATGATCCTATCTCGCACCTTCAATGACGAGAGCTTCAAACAAAGGCAATGGAACCATTGTCCAAGGCTGATCAGAGACATAGTCCAGCTTTCTTTTCAAACGGGCCACACAGGTTCTTTCCGTCCTTCACTGGTGCAGCCTTCTCAGAGAGTCACAATAATATAGTGGCTGTACTGCAGAACTTGAAATCCAGGGATGTTTTTAGCGAGGAGCACGGCTGGCAGCTAGACCAAGTTCACGGCAATGTGGAGGAGAAATGGGCCGAGATTTTTAATCAGGTAAGTCTTTGCTGTCTGGCCGTCTCACTGACTGACCAGTATTAGGTACTTTACTCCGCAAGTTTGCAAACTGAGGCTTGGTACTACGCCCATCAATACTTTGCTTGGCGCTCGCATGAAGCGGCTATGATGGATGGATACAGGAAGCCAGACGTCATACTCGTGCCGAAGACGTATGAAGACATCAGCACAGTACCATTTGGCGCAATGCTCACGTTCATGGAGATAAAAGAAACATTCAACGATAGCAGCATCGGCTCCGCTGTCCTGTAGGTGAACCAGTGCACTGGTTACGCCATGGCTTGCCAAATCAACCGGCTCTACTATATCGCATCGGTTCTGGAAAATAAAAACCGCTGCCTCTTTCTAATCCTACACGCTCACGACGTCACGTATTACTCCAACCTCATCATGATAAATAAGGACCCCATCCTATTCATCCAAACTTTGATCGCGCTTTCATCCGGTTATTCACCGCAACTTGGATTTGACCGGGCGTTTCGTTTCTCGCCAAAGGGGAACTTCACGCTTCGATTGGACAAGACTGCTATCACAGTTTCAAAGCGACATTATCTCCGCAGCCTCTCAGTCATTGGCCGAGGAACGAAGGTAGTGCTTTGTAAGGATGAAGAAGGCCACTCCTTGGCTCTCAAGGATGCGTGGCTGATTGCCGGGGGATCAAACGACGTCGACTCCCGCAGAATTCTAAAAGAGAGGACGCCGGAACCTTTTTCCTCAGAACCTTTGGAGGCATTATTTGGTGAACGGGATGAGCTGAATGTCTTCCGCAACCATCTGTCCACACGCGGCACGGAGCTGAACTCGCAAGAACAACTTCCGGGTATCCCAGTAGTAATCCATGCGCAATACACTGGGCACTCCACGCAAGAGCTAAGGGACCGAATCTTAAAGGAGGAAGAAAAGAGAACTTTGGATTCAGTTCCTCCTCGCAACCAATTCAGGACTCTGTCCCCAACATGTGGTGTTCCGATCTATTGGTTCTCATGTCGACGCGAGTTCCTAAACAGCATTATGTGTGCTGTCATAGGTCAGTTTCCAATCATCTTCTGCCATTTAGCATTGGGTTACTAACTGATCAACTGGAAGGTCATTTCAATGGCCTCCGAAAAGGTTTGCTTCACTCCGATGTCACTGAAGCAAATATTTGGCTGTGTGTCGACGACCCGGAAAGCGCAGACGATGTCATTCGGAATCCTTCCAGGTTCCAGATGCACCAAGCAGTGTTAGGTGACTGGGGCATGGCAGAAGATCGACGATCTCCTAGTACCTCTGATTATGTTGAAGGACATACTTTAACTGTGATTTATCCATTGATTTTCGTCCATCATCCTTCTGACTTTACTCTAGGGCTCATTTCCGTTCACATCTGGTGAATTACTTTCATCGGTCGGGATGCAAGGAGGAATCCGTCACGAAGTAGTGCACGACCTGGAGTCTTTTTTTTGGATTATTTGGGTTGTTAGCGTCAACACGACCGGTCCGTTCAGGCAACTAAGAGAATGGGTCGATCAGCCAGACGAATTCACTGGCACCCGCGATCCCGAAGATGCACCGGGACAGGACTTGGGTATTCCCATCTGGGCCACCCCAGGCATTCACTCGGCGTCGACAGCCGATATCTTTCAGTTCAAGAAAAGCATCCCAGAAGCTCAGTTTATTTCGGGGATGTCGACTTATTGGAGGGCTGGAGAATCAGGCAAGGTATTCAAGAAGGGAATGAGCCAGCTTCGTAAGCACTTTGCGTGGACAGAAGGTTCTGACGGCGAGTACCACCCTCCCCGGAGCATCACACATCAAGAATTCATCCGGATCGTGGGCTCGATGCGCGATGGGATTCTTGCTGACGACGACCAGCCGACAGAGATTGATGTTGCGAACGCGAGGGAGCGATACAACGACATCCTGCGGAGTGTGGAGGGAACCACGATTCTCGAACCATTGGCACCATCACTCCCCCCCGAACAACCTCCCCACACTCCTAAGTATTCGCCGACGCTGGCAAGGATCTCCGGCTCTGGTAGCAAGTGGAAGGGCAACGAGGATGAGGACGTTGAGGACGAGTACGAGGACGAGGACAGTGACTTGGATAGTAGTGATGAAGATATTGACAGGGATAATGCCGCTGCCTCCGGGGATGTGGATAACGATTCGGGAACCACAATGCTCGGAGCATCAACACCATCACTTCCCCCCGAACGACCTCCTACATCTAACTCTTCGACAATGGCTTCGCAGGCAAGTAAGCAGAAAATCAGCAACAAAATATATTTGATGAGATAACCTCACTTTGTAGCTTCCACAACGAAAGAGAAAGCGACAGTAATTTACAGATATGCTTACCACTGGGAGCACACCGAGAAATCTGTGCCAGTGGCCCACTTTGTTGACTAGACTAGTAGTATGGCGGCCTCAGTTCAGCAGCGTAGTGTACAGTCAATGTAACCAAAGATACATCTATTATTATATTTTTGTCTCCGGAGAAACATCCCGGAGCGTATTAGGATGGTGATCAGTTTTTTTCTTTTGGGGGGGGGGAGTTCATCGACGTTCTAGATGTATTCGCTGGCGTTATGAAACCTGCTCGTGACGCTACAGAACAGCATTCTACTCTACACCGCCTCTGGGAAGGGCGGAATGCCAACACGGCTGTCAAGGATACTGTATGTATAGTTGGTTTTGCAGAACATTTACCGTTCGTGAATCCAGGCCGAGTAGACCGGAAGGAATAGGGAGAGAGCGTGAAACGTAGGTTTGAGATCAGGTTTCGACAACATCAAGTTATCTTGCTATCCATTCTAAAATACCACAACACATAGTAGGCGACACAGGAAGAAAAGAGTGAACGAAGGTAACCAAACCACAGTAGGAGGTACAGGTATGCCGCAATAGGGTTATCACCACTACATAAAGAATACTTACTGCTACGAAGGTCAATTTGACAAAGGAATGTAGAGCCTTAGAAGGCGACCTCAGAAGCCGAAGAGTCTGAATATCAAATACAGCATAGATCCTAAGAAACGAATGGCAGATAGACCGGCCCTG
>JBBPNG010000500.1:0-21282 GCA_038091095.1 Leccinum incarnatum
CCGACAAAGAATATGAAGACGACGACGATTCTACCGTGGTGATGCCAGACAGACAATCTACCTTTTCATCCTTCACTGGCGCGTCGCTGTTAGGGTCTCCGCAGAACAATATCCTCTTTGGGGGCTCTTCTGTCGCTAACCCTATTGAGGACGGTGCGACTGACCTGCTATCTCCCGTTCATCTCTTCGACAAGCTCCGGCCAATATCTATTCCGTCATCGGATTCTAGGCTGAAAAGAGGGGATTCAATTGATTCAGGATACGCTGATGGAGACAGCTGGGTCGGCCCTCTTCCCTTTCCATGTTCCCCGCCAAGAAGTTTTAGGTCGTCGATGACATTCCCTTCTCACTCACGGGGTACATCAAGCTTTTCTTTCGCGCTAGAGAGTAGAAGAATATCATACGATATCAGTGCTCTGCGTCCATCCTCTCGTCGCCCTATTGAGGTCATCAACGAGGTTGAATCTAATGGGAGTTCGGAGGACAATGGGGATGTTGCATCTGCTATTTTGGCGGTCTACGATACGTCGCCTTCGGAAGAACCTGGAGAAAGTGAAACTTGTGAAACTTTTCAGGTGAATATCACTGAGAAGGCCGAAGAAGACAATGGGTCATCGGAGGTTCCCGCAGTCATGCCTAGCCCGCGGGGGTATTCCCCCGACCATCTTCATCCGACATGGGAATACGACCTAGATTCATGCAATCAGCCTTCCTTCCTTTCCGATGACAACCTGTCCTTCAAGACCGCGCTTTCAAACCAACCTTCCTATGATAGTCTGAACGATGCCTTCAACGTATCATCCACCAAGCAGGGCTCCCTCCTTTCGTCCGCCTCGGGGTGTTCTACTCCTAACACTTCGGTACTCTCGCAGTATGATGATGCGAGCGAACAACCTATTATTGGCTCAAACGAGTGCGAATCATACTCCGTTGCGACGTTAAGTGCGCCCGCAACGCACTCGCAGACAGTTCCTGCCGTCTCGGACGTCACTACTGGCGCTGATGATCCTCAGGAACTCGCGACGGTCCTTTCCGCACAGGAACCCGAGTCCGTTGATTTTCAAATTGATCGACGCTTTCTCACACCTACGGTTCCTGACCCTCTTGACACCGATGGTATTGCGGGATTTTCTCCAGAGAAGGTTGACACGCCACAAGAACGTTTATTTGCTGCTCTCTATCCCGATAGCCACTTCCCGAAATCGAGCCCCTCAACGGAGATTTTTTATCTATCTGATGTTCCTGGATGTGACGGTCCAACTGCCAGTGAGATTCTGGAAGTCGCTTCGCAGAACGTCGTCGTGCAGAGATGCTCGTCCGATTCCCCGTGCCCCGATGAACGTTCATTAGAGCCGAGCCCATCAACGGAAGGTTCTTGCGGATCGATTTTGGCGGAGGACGCCTTTGGTCATACCCTCCGAGACGTGGATGGAAAAGATGACGGGCTTCCTGCGGATGCTGTTCCCCCCCGCGAACACACTTCTCATTTTGACCAGCACCTTCCGAAATCGAGCTTCAGCGGTCCTAGTCTCCCAGAACCATCGTTTACCGCCCTACTCGGTCACCCCACAGAACACGCTACGGTTGAGGGTGATGATGATCAGAGTCTAGTTGTAGAGAACAGCCTGGGATCCGATGGAGTTACACCAACAGGGTGTGAGAGCTTCACTCAACGGTTGTCGTTCCCCCTTCCCCCTCTCTTTCTGCCAGATGAGTTTATCGAACACTCCACCATCGGCGGTGGAGTAAACGATTCTGTTTTATCCGAAGAAGCTGTATTGGATCTCGAAGAGAGAGGTTTGACGGTTGAAGAAGTGCAAAGGATACGCTCGGGCTCTGACCTAACGGAGAAGGAAAGGCCAAGTCGACTCTCATCAGTGGCGTCTTCTGATTCCGATGCTGGTACCAAGTTTACTTTGCGAAGGAGTCGGGCCGCTTCCGATATCACTCTGAAGGGAAAGTCGGATACTACCATGACCCCTGGGCACTCGAGGTCGCCGCCACTAGCGCTGGAGCAGCTGGGTCCGTCTGATACCGTGCAGTCGCTTTACGACCATTATTTCGACGATGATCCTTCCGAGCATGGTTCGGAGCTTTCTAGCCCCCCGACTAAGGATACTGCACTTCTTGATGTGCCCACTCGCACAGAGGAATATTCTCAAGATATCCATCTCCAGTCTTCGGCTCTCACACCTCACGTTGCCCTAGAGGAATCGTATCCGTGTTATGACAGCAAGTCGAGCACATCTGGGACAAATTCCTCGCAGTCCGAAACTGTTCTCCGTCCTCTTTTGACTGGGCGGACATCGTTCCTGCGTTCTTCCCCTGCTGAATTGGCTCCGAGTGCGAATCTCGTCAACGCCACAGCATCTTCCCTCGCACACCCGTCTACTCGATTGCAGGTTAGGGAGATCGGGAGTACTATGGTTCCACTAGGATTTCGGCGCCACAAACCGCAAGTATGTGAACGATTTTGATTGAATGACCTTCATACTCACTTCTTATGTAGCCTCGACCGACACTGTCATCTCGGATCTCGTCACAGCCATTGTCCAATGTGCTCCCCGTATCCGAGCTGCGAGAGTTACTGCGTATCCGAACGGATATAACGCGAGAGGAGCTGCCTTCCGGATGTTCTTCTGCAATTCAAGCTTCCTGCACATTATTGTCACCTTTACCCACCCAACCAATGTCTGCTCCCCCCTCAACTGGCTTGAAACAGCTCCGCCTTGTCAGTGACTTCCTTCTAACAGCTAATGTGCTCCGCTGATCATCCCCAAGTCCACCATCGTTAATAAGAGATCTTCCATATTATCTGCTCATTCATCTAGCATTGCATCTAGCATTTCGTCATGCAAGTACCCTCTGATTTATGCCTCATTTTCCATTAATGCTGACGAGTATCATTCACAGCGGACCGCATATCCAACTCACCCGCACCGCAATCTCCCAGTGTATCATCTGTTACATCGTTTTCACATAAATCACAGGTATGGCAGCTACTTTTCCTTATAAAACCAACCAACCAACCGGCGGTAGCTTTCGTCTTCGTGTGAACACATACCCGAGCAAATACATCATACCCTCAAGCGATCCATCTCTAGTTCACCCATCCCGCAAGCTACCGATAATGTTTTCTTTGCGTCACGGCCTTTGGCTCGGCGCGATTCACGATCCGCCTCTGCACCTGTTCAACAGCCAAAGCCTTGGCGTTTATCACATTATCGAGCAGGCTCTCGAGATTACACCTCAGCCGACAGTACCCGCCGATTTTCTAGGAGAGCCTCAATGCTAAGCCTTTCTTACTCTGTGAGCGAGCAACTGGAGACCGACGAAGGTGATTCTACCACATCGCATTCCATCCACTCCCAACGAGCAAGTGACTGGACACAAGATACCTCTGTACACCTAGCGCCAGTTCACGCCATCGCTACGCCCAAGCCCACTCTCCTTTTCGCTATCGCTAGTGACGATGTGAACCAAGTACGCCAGGTACTTGAAAATGGGGAGGCAGGTCCAAACGATTCCGTTGGGCCCCAATCCGCTCTGGCGTTTACACTTACCAACGACAAGCTGGCGCACAAGCAGGAGATTGTTAAAGCGCTGCTTGCTTATGGTGCAAATCCCTCGGCATTGCGGAATCCGGCTATGAACCCTCCGCCTCGTATTGAGGGCAATGAACCAGGTGCGCCGCCCCCTGAGACCACACTGGAAGGAATGGATCCAGCTACCAGGTGATTTGGACTGTCTGCTCCATTCTCCGGAATACTTAATCGTGGACAATAGATATTTTGTCGCGCGAGCTGATGCAACCCACACTCGCCGAACTTCGCAGCTCATCCATCGTTCGTTCTTTCGCCCTCTGACTCGGGTTCAATACGATGTCATTGGGCAAGACTGGGCCCTGGAACAATTGTTTCGCATTCTTGGCATGCATTCTCAGAAGTTGGCTGTGGCCCCTATTGTTGTTTTGCTATGTGGTAAGTGGCTTCATTTGGCGCCCGAAACCGTATGAACTCTAGCACAGGTCCGAGCGGTCACGGAAAGAGCTTGTTGGCACGGAAGTGTACGTCTGTTTCTGTTGTTCGCAGTTTGGTTTCTGATCACGCTGAACAGTTGGATCCCTGCTTGACGTCCCCATTCACACTGTAAATATGACTACTCTCCAATCTACTCATGACATCTGGCAATCGTATTCTATGAGTCCATATGAGGTGAGCTAGATCATCTACCACGCTGACAGCAAGTAGCGGCTGACAGTGAATCCACAGGAACCGTCTTCGTGTACGCTCGCCGAATTTTTGATTGAGAACGAGGAAAAGAGATGTATAGTTGTCTTGGACGTGAGTGTGTTTGTTTAATAGGTTGGACAGGGCTCTTATGCAGCATTCTAGGAAATCGAGAAGGTCGAGGATCAGAAGGCTCTTTGGTCTCTCCTGATGCCATGGGAACTGGGTTCGTCTTCAACGTTTCATGCAATGGGTTCCGCTGACTGTCTGGCAGGTCGATGTTCTTTGGAGGCTGGGAAGCGCCATGTCGACGCACGCAATGTCATCTGGCTAGGCACGTCGAACATTGGACATGAGTTGGTATTTGAATACCACGAGAGTCGCTCGGAGCAAGACAAGCAAATGACTCGCGAGGAGTACCTTGAGCTGACGGGTCTATTACGACCCCGTGTTTCGCACTGTCTTGGGGTGTGTGTCCATTGTTTCTCGTTGAAAAGGTGATCTCACGCTTCTTTGACAGCCTTCTTTAGTTTCCCGTGTCACTTCAGTCCTTCCCTTTGTGCCTTTCACGCTGAACGAAAAGAAGGCTATCGCCGCGGAGGCCGTCTATGCGCTCGCTAGCGATGTGGCCAAAACGCTGTCTCCTCAGGAGGTGGAGTCTTTGGTCGTGAAAGCTCTGCCGAGCTACCAACCTAGCGAAGGAGCGCGGTCGCTGCACAGAGCTATATCGAATATCTTGGTTGACGCGATATAGCGTTTGCGGTCGAACATCTTGCCATATGGCAGTGGTCGCCGTCGATTTAATAATGTATTTACTGCTACATCTAGGTCCCCCCAAGTCCAGCTTAACGCATGCATCGTAGATTCTGATTGATGACTCTGCCGGGTGGTAAAGGCAACCAGCTCTACGGGTGCTTGTGTTTCGTGTCATCCGTTTGGGGACATCTATTCGTCCGCGGTGGTCCGAAACAATCGAGTGGGTTTGCAGATCCTGACGATGATTGCGGGTGCACGTTCCCTCCACTCCAAGTTTCTAGCACCCTCCGGCTACCCGGTACCGTAACGTCCTCTGGTTCGCACTCCGTAGATCAAGCCGTAGATGTGACAAGACTACATGATCATAAGTTCCCTCGTCCAGTTACTGCATATGCAGTTATATGAACATCGTGACGGTTGGTGGTACTAAGGGCATTCAAACATCAAATTGGACCGCCGTCCAGGGGAATCTCTAGTAATGGCACTGATCATGATATGGTTGGCATCAAGTTGAAGAACCTTCATAATGCAGCGGATATTGAACGTAGTACTAGCATCATCAACCGTCAACGTTTCGATGTCAACCCTGTGACATAGATGATTTGTTCCTGCTTTTCAAACCTACCGTCAAACTTCTCATAGTAACGCATACGCATACCCCGGCTTGGTATGAGCACAAAGGTAAGTACGCAATGTTATAAGGGGTTTGATTGTGCTAGTAATGGGTACTAAAACTTCATAGCTAGACGATCATATACCAGGTACCTGTACAACCTCGAGAGAATGTGTCTGCCCCCATCACCATCACTGGGTCGAATCTGAACAACCCTGCAGTTGTGATGTATCAAGCGATGGAACCGTTGCTAGGGTACTGATGTGTTGGGCGCTACATAGCTTGACACCGGACGGGCACCATGGAACCTAGTACAACGTCTGTTCCCTCGAAAGCTCTTCATCATTTGCCTTTGACCACACGTCACGCGCGTTAGCTCCAGTGTTTTCACCAAGCTCGTACGCTCTTCCCCCTCATGAGTTCTCCGAACGTTCCGGCTGGTCAGGAGTCCGCACCGATTTCACAGGCGTCGCAGCCCGTCACCATTCCAACATCCACCCCTGAATCAAATGCGAGCGGCACGGTTATCTCAACCTCATCAGTCATGTCGACTGCCTTCTTTCTCTTGCTCTTTGCCCTGCTCGCTGCCCTAGGTATGTGCTCAAAATTCTTCAGAGGAGGATCGGATTTACCCACGCCGCGATGAAACAGTCTGTGTCTACTGGATACGAAGACGCAGGATAACATCCAAGTTGTCAGACGAGCGACCGTCAGAAAAGGAAGCAATCCATGACGTCGAAGCTCTAGCCACGAGCCTCCCGACCATTCCCGTCACCCCTGTCGTGGACGTGCGTTGGGCACCCCAGATCCGCTCTATCAGCGGACCGAAGCCAGACCAGGACACGGACAGGAAATCCGCAAGCCTGTTTCCCAAGCGTGCACGGTCCCCTCCCCCGTCCAACTTCAGCAAAGCCCGTAGCTTGTTTCCCGATTCAAGCTACCCCAAATCTGCGCCGGTGCACGTGCTGTCGTTTCCACAACATGAAATGCAGCATTCCACAAGGTTTCCGAAGGATGAACTATCGCCCCCGGTGACTCCGTCGGCTGTCGCGGTGAGCGGTATGGAGACACGGTCTTTGGGAAGACCTGGTTTGGGCTCAAAGAACTAGTGGTTATTGGAATGGCGATGGCCATTATGTTCTTGGGCCCTCGCGGAGGGGGAAGCTTAGTTCTCTGGTTCGATTCGGCCACACCGGTCACGGCTTTTCGTCTGCGCTGCGATGGCGCGCCGTTTCTGCGAGTCTAGCGCTCACAGTCCTAATTTATCATAAACACAACGTTCATCGGGGGTGTCGATTGGCCACATGGAGAGTCCTGAGATGGATGTCAATGTAGTATGACAAGTGCATTGAGTATATTACTATGTTATGGTGATAGTCCCGCTTCTATACCTCTGGGAACTGTGCTTTCCGCCTAAACCTTGCCTGGTCTCGCAGCCACTGCAAGTCAAGTTAAAACGAAAGCTGGAAGAAGAGGTGACAACACGTACTTGGCGGTATTGATGCAGCGAGCCTATTTTCTCTCCTGACGGTCCGACAATGCATCAGAAGGAGATTTACACGGAAAATCATTAGCTCTATACCGTAGTAGTCTGGCACAGGATTATTGGCACTTTGTGCCCTAGGGTCGACACGGTTTTTGACTACATGGTTGTAGAACTCGCGATCCTTTGCTTCTATCAAGGAGATGGTACGACGATGAGTCATTCTCCAGCAAGCGGAACCAATTGCGGGGCCGAGAAGGTATCCAAGACCTCGGAAAGGTTGAATACTAGGCATGACGAGTTTATGATGGTCGTTTGAGGTGACTCACCCGTGCACGCCATCGTACAAGCCCCATAGAAGAACATGGGATCAATTCCCTTGCACGCGAAGCATCAGCATCTACCCGACCACGTCATAAAATTAGAAGTCCACCATGATCGGTTTGCTCGCGTCTGTCTCTAGAGATCCAAAGTATGCGGCTCCACCCACCAGGCCGAGAAGGGAGGAGGGAATAGTGACGGCCTAAAAAGGGGTGGCTCAGCAAGGAAGTAACACCACAGTTATACGAGCAGTGTACCGTCTCCCATCTGCGTTTGCCGCCTCGAATCTGGAGGTATTCTGGCCATGTTATTCTGCTTTTGGAGGATTCAGAAATGGTGCTGGAGTTGTGCCGGACAAAACCCGGTTTCTTGGGTGTGAATCTCGTCGCCGAGAGGCGAACTTTATGGCCATACGAACGTTTTAACAAGGACGCCATGAGGACCTAGTATTAGTCGCCGAGTTGGGATTCTGGTTGAATATACTAAAAACTGTAATAAGCAAGTTTTTCGCACGGCATTACTCAATCAATTCTGCCCGTGCGCGTTGCGTCCGAGTCACGACTCATCGATCATCATCGACATCGACATCCTCCGCACTTCTCATGCAGACACAACGCTTGATTCCATCCACGTACTGTCCATTTTGCCCGGAAAATCTCAGCTTATCTCTCACATCAGACGCCACCGACGTGTTCTCACTGGGCAACCTTCTGCCGTGTGGCACAATCACTGTGTCCGTCCACGACGGAGGATCACCCTGTCCCGGTGCATCCGATAGTCATGATTGGCACCCATTGCCTGTGCGAAATCTGTCAACCCATCCAGAGGACACACTCTTCCGACAACTCGCCTTTCTTACCGAGCATCTATTTCTCCGAGCAACCTGTAAACTCGGGTCGAGTGGGCGCTACATCTTCATAAGGATCTACCTTGTCCCCATCGACTTGCCGAATGTATGCGGGCGATTACACCATCGTCCTGAAGCCGTGGTCAAGGAAGCCCGACGTCATATGCATGATGTTGTACCCCTGATCGAGCAAAACAACGGCTTGTGGGATGCGGATGAAACTTGTCTTGGAGCTCCGCAAAGCCACTTGTTGTCTAATCAAACTGTCTGTCAACATTGACTCCATTTTCCATGTTGATGCTGATCGTCGTCGACAGGATAACCGCACAATGGCGGAGATCTATGGCGAGCTGCCTTCTCCGGATCTGAGCCTGTTGATGAATGAAAAGAAAAGCATATCTTATTGTATTGCTTCTGGTGACATGATATGGGGTCTTAGGACCACCCTGTATAGCTATCAGCGATGCTCGGTTGCCATCATGCTCCACAAGGAGTCGAGTACTAGCCCAATCCCGGATCCCACATATGTGGCTGTCTCCTCTATGTCGGGTGATCGTTGTTATGTTCAACCTTCAACCATGACTGTATTCCAGGGATGTCCACTGTTTTCCCCACCTCAAGCGGGTATACTTTGTGAAGAACTAGGTGGGTTTCAGTGGAGCACAAAAATATGAAACTGAACCTTGCCTTAGGAACGGGAAAAACCATTATGATCATAGCTCTTATCCTTGCAACTGCAACACAGCATGCAGACCCAGAGCAGTCCCCAGTTGACGAGCGACCAGTAATGACGCCGTTAGCATATGCTCATTTCCCTTCTAAAGAGCTTGCCCTTGCTCGGGATAGGGCAGGCTTGGGCCATAAAGCTATCCTGCAAGTCCCTTCCCTTGTTGAAGTCCTTTTGGACTATTTCTCTATGCCCAAAGCTGCTTCAGCTCGTCTCAAATTTGCAGATGAGCTTGAAGCAAGTCATCTGTGGCCATTGATGCAAGCCAATGGACCATTCTATCACCATTTCGACACCAATCTTGCTGCACAGATGCTGAGAAGATCAAGCCGTCATCTGGTTCCCAATCCACCAGTATTCCCTCGGACTATGTTTCTATCTTCAGCCACCCTTGTCATTGTTCCATTGACCTTGCTGGGTCAGTGGAAGAATGAGATCGACAAACATTGTCATGACAATGTTCGTTATCTTATTGTCCGACCATCAATGACTCTTCCTAGTGCCAAAAAACTTGCATCAGACTATGAGGTAAGAATGGTGATCTTCAGTTTCAATACTGGACTAATGAGTTCTTAGTTGATTGTTATGAGTGATACTCGTACGTGAAATGTACTATCATACACCTGATGTCAATCTAATAGCCCATAGGTTTGCGCAAAGAATCAACAAAAGACAAGACAGCAAAACTCAATGCACTCAAACCTTGTGCCTGTCCATCCTTGAAGGGGTCTCGGGTTCCAGATTGTTGCTGTCCTGGAGACCCTGATGTCACTCCACTTTTCCAGGTACGGTGGAAAAGGCTGATTATTGATGAAGGCCATACTGTTGGCAACATGGCCACTACCATCAACCACTTTGTACACAAACTCAGCATTCAACACAAATGGATTGTGTCTGGTACTCCAACATCAAACTTACTTGGTTTACAACTGGGTCACACAACTGATGAACAGGAATATGTTGACCCAGAACTTGTTGAGTCTGAAGAACTCCTTGGTCAGCCCTGTGTGCGGGTTTGGGGTAACTATGACAGCCTCAACCTCCGCAAACTGGGAACTATGATTGCAGATTTCATTGCAGTTCCCCAGTTTCATGCTGACTCGAAGAGTTTCACATTCCATATTTCGACACCCTTGTGTGATCCACATGGGCCAAGACCTGGTTCTATCAAAATTCTCAGCCAAGTGATGCAAACAGTGATGGTCCGTCACAGGTAAGTTGAAAAATACTATTACTTGCTCGTCTAGTAACATCTAGCTTGTAAGAGTCGAAGACGTCGAACGTGATGTTTTACTTCCCCCAATCGAACACCACATAGTCTACATGGATCTGGACAATTACGCTCGAAAGTCATACAATGCAATGCAAGCTGGCCTCGCAGTCAATGCTATTGATACAATGCGTGTAGGCGCGGTAAGTCGACATAGTAATCGAAATTCGTGGTCTCCTATTAACACTTGACCCAGCAATATATGTTCCACCCGAGGGTACGTCACAAGTCATTTTCATCAAGTCTGAGACTACTTTTGTTTACCTTTGACTGAGCCAGCGAGCCAAGGAGCTACAGGATGCCGTAGATAGCTCGTTGCAGTAAGTGATCGAGTAAACTTTCCAACATCTCCGAGTCATGGTTTTCTGATATTCATCTCCAGGGGGCTCTTCTGGTTCTCCTCAGAAACCTTTCACAATGCTGACGAGATCTGCCGGCTTGCGAATGATTACATGAGTACAGCAATCGACCGGGTACAGAAAGGGGAGATCAGTCCTCAGGATCTGGATCTCCTAAAGCAGGCGCTCGAACATGCGTACGGGTGTCATTTATTGAACTGGCATCCGATTAACTAGATATCCAGGGCTACTGCCGCCAACGACCGGGTTTGGAGAGCAACGCAAACTGGTCTGAGTGAGGTTCCATTCAAGGTGTCTGGCCTCGATCCTGCCATTCTTGAAGCCTGGAACCCAACTGAGCTGCGGGACACCAGTAGAACGACTTGCTTTATGCACCCACCCCGCCTGGTACTTCTGCGTTCGCTTCTACGCAAGAATCCTCTGATCTCAAGAGACGAGTTGATTGAAGAGGGTAACATCATTGAGCGGAATGAGCAAGAAAGAAGTGTTTCGAAACCCAAGAGGTCACATAAGGCAAAGCATGTGAGCCAGACGAAGAAGATGGCGAAAGAGGTGCAAGGGACGATCGAAGTTCTGATGAAAAATATTGAGCGAATGAACATATCTGAAGACGAGGAGCTTGAAGAATATCAGGACGGAGGCAGGATTGGTCAGGTCACTTCCACCGAAGCGGCCGCAGTCCGCGTGACTGGATCTCCACATTTGTCCGGGGTAACGGTCGGAATTTCACTGTCAAAGAAACTGAATTACATTCTTTCCGAGGTATGTTCCGAGGCTCACATCATTGATGGTCCACATTTCATGCACCTGCAGGTCCAGCAATTCTCGGCCAAGGAGAAGTTCCTCGTATTCTCGAATTCTCCCATGACGCTCCTCCAAATTTACGAGGCCTTGTCATTGTTCGAAATCAAGTGCCTACGGTATACCAACGAGGAGAATTACTTGTTAAGAGAACAATGCATCACGACATTCGAAACCTCGGACGATTACAGAGTTCTTTTGATGGAATTGAAGCTTGGTGCTCGAGGCCTGTAAGTTCGTGACGAACATTGTAACTTCCGATAATCAATTTCTTCTCTAGCAACTTAATATCGGCCTCCCGGGTTATTTTCTGCGAACCTGTTTGGCATCCCGACGTTGAGTCACAGGCTATCAAGGTTTGACACTATCGTGGTGTATTCCAACTGTGGACTTATTTGTTTTCCTAGCGTGTTCATCGTATAGGGCAGACAAGACCAGTCACAGGTTAGTGTTTTCATTTGAGAGTGTTCGTTACTCAGATTTTCTTCAGTAAAAACCCTAGTCATCCGCTCCACGGCTGAGGAGGCTATGATCTCCCGGAGGTCATACCTGAGAGGAAGCGACAAGATTCCTAGTAATATGATGGCTGAAAGTGGCATGCGACAGTACCTGCAGGTAATTCGCAACGCCCTCTCAATGCAATTGTTACCTGACAGGGAAACAGTACCCCAGTTTCTTGAGCGAGTCGACCTCGAGTGACTCGGACAGTCTGACGCTGTCGCTCGATGACAATCGAGTGACGTCAGTCAACGTAGAGTCCACATCCACATCGTTCGGGGAAGAGCAGGCTGGCAGTGCAAGCCGTATTGATGTCGAGTCGGATATTCCGGTGGCCGGCGGGTCTGCCAGTGAGGATCGGGCTGGGGATGTCATGGTACGCAAGAGAGCGAGATTCGAGTGAACACGTTGCTTTTTTTTCTATGTACAAGCTATGTATAACATTGACAATCCAACTCAGTAGAACCTTGATGAATGCGAGTTTGGGTCATGTGACTGACGCGTCGTCGACTCGTCGTTCGCGACGCGGTTGTACTTGCTATCTGCATCTGACTGAACCACCTCCATGCTCGCAATCATCACTCACAATGGCACCAGTCTCATCGACCCGGTCAGTTTCAAGAACCCATTGAGCTCATTCCCCATTTCCAGCTCTTTGGAATGCTCCACAAACATCTGGTCTCCCGCCAACTCCCAGCTTTACATCGCCAATTTCTCGTCTATCAAAAGATATACGCCATCGGAATGTCTTCTTGAAGAACTTTACCAAGGATCTGATACCGTGACATGCTTAGCAATGAAAGACAGAGGCAGCATGCTCTTCTTTGCAGCCGCTAACAAAGTGTGGTCACTGGATTGTACCCGCTCACCTGGAGAGGTCCTATCCTCTTTGGAACCCCACAAGGAAACCATCAAACGCATATCCATATCCAACGACGGCGCTCTTCTGGCGTCCGTATCGGCTTCTGCGGTCGTTGTACATAACCTGGCACTGTCGTCGCACGTTCGACTGAGGGGGCTGCCGGATAGAAAGCCTGTTACCTGTTGCGTTTTCCACCAACATTCTAGGACGAAGCTCTTGTTAGGTGTTGGACGGGATGTTGTCGTATACGACTCGATGAGGCCTTCTGGCTCACTCAAGACCGTTCGTATCCCTGGCGGAGGAGACATCGTGGGTGTCGCGGCTAGTCCATTCAGCAAAACCCTCATCGCTGTTGTCACGTCCAATGGCGACGTAGCACTTGTTGACATAGACAAAGATAACGGGTATGTAAGCCTCCCCAAGACTGCTGTGTCCATCTTAATATCTGGCTAGTATACTGAAAACTGTCAACGTGGAAACTCGTCTTACTTGTTGCGCCTTCACTGCAGAGGGCGCTGCTATTTATCTGGGCACTGAAAGCGGCAGACTCTTGATTCTCGATCTAAGGTCACTGGAGAAAGAGCCAAAGTCGTTCACTATCGGGGATGGCAGTGCGCCCATCAAGGAGATCAATGTCCAGGTAAGCATATCATATCATTCCCGAGAACGATAGCCAAATATACACGTTCACAGGCGAAGTCCAAGTCTCACCTTACTGAGACCGTTAGCGTGAGGGCCAAGTCAAGTTCGACTGCAGGTCTAAAATCGTCTCCACAACGTCCTGCATCCTCGGCACGAGCAGGATCCACTGTCGCTGGCTCTGGGGTCAAGTCACCAGAGCGTGTGACGGCTGCGTCAAAGATCCGATGGGGGGCTGGAGTCACACCAAGCAGGAAGCTTGCCTCTCCCGCGCGAACGCCACTATCCGAGACCAGAAACATGGCGCTTGGTGCACGGCCAGCGTCTTCGCGTTCTCGTATGCAACTTACCCTTTCTCACATTACTCAGCATCTAACATTGGTTCTTGGTAGCTCTGTCTCATCGTATAAAACCTCTGCGGCTACAGAGAGGCAAGGAGCAAGAAGAAACCCGTGTATGGTCACCTTCACCCACATCCCACGAGCCAACAGATGCTAGGCAACGCACCAAGCCTACCTCGTTGCATAGGATGGGACAAGACATTGAAACCTTAGGACTCGGACCTGCGCCGGAGTCCATTTCTGGACATTTAGCAACAATGCGAGTCCGATCAGGTTCCCATGTGAACGGCGGTCCCAGTGACGAGAGCGAACGACCGAAAAGGTCACGTCGTGTCGTCTCCGAGTCTGTCGAGAGCGCACCCATGAGACGAAAACCCAATTCCATTTCAACTCGCTCATCTCGAAGCAAAGGATCATCTTCGAAGCTTATTAATGAAATTTTTGCGAACACGCCACAAAAGCAAGAACGACGATTAGCTACCCCGGACAATAGTGACGATCGCGACTTGTCCTCTCCCGAATTACCACACGAACCTGTGACACCCATTTCATTGGGGAAGAATGAGGCGAAAGCCCCTTTCGCGAGTGCGACTGGCAGTGGTTTTGGCGTACTTGAGCCAAGAAGTCCCGAGGTTGCCAGAGGCGAGAGCTGGAAGGGGAAGGGGAAAGAAAAGGCTGTCGAAGGGAAGAAAACTAGGTTCGCGCAAGACCCAGACATCAAAGAGACATCTGTAATCAGCGACGAATCCGAAGATGAGAAGGCCGTAGGCGGATGGCAGGACGAAGAACGAGAAAAGGAGCTCTCCTTGCAGGTGTCACCCCGTCGCCCCACTGCTCCGCCAATATGGCTCCAATCGCCGCACCGCAAGTCGGCCGCGAATCTAAACATGAATACGACTGCACAGGATTTCTTGCGGAATATTGTTCATGATGTCATGTACGACTTCCAGCGCGACACTAAGGCAGAGATGATGGGCTTACACTTGGACCTTGTCCGAATGGGTAGAGGTTGGAAGCAGGAACTCAGAGAGATAATGGCGGAGTGGGGTGAAGAAATCCGGGAGCTGAAGGTGGAGAACAGGCGATTGAGAGAGGAGAATGAGAGGCTGCGCAGAGGTTATTGATTGATTTACTACTGCTGTTATAGTCACGTGACCGCGACATCTGCAATGTACACATACGTTCGGGGGTAAGGAGACTAATTAGTACTTCGAACCATGAATCGAGCTTTGGACCCTTCGTCCACTGTCTTTGTCACCGCGCTCGTGTTCTCGGGTGGCGAAGTCTGGAATGAAGACGAGCCAGACGCGCACGCGAGTGCAGTTCTGCAGACTCTCGCCCAATCTATGCCAGGACCATCGAGCGCTGCCAGTGAGCCAAACGAGCCGGGTCGATCAGATGAAGAGCGGAACGTCAGCACATACGTACGCGTCTTCGAAGGTCGTATTCGTTCCCCTATTTACCGCCTGGGCTCACATACTCTCAGACATGATTGGCACTGTTCTCAAGGAAGAGACGCACCTATTCGACGATGAAGAGTTCGCGCTCTTGACGCTTTTTGCTCATCTTTCATGTATGTCGCTCCATCCCGTATATTCATGAATCCTTTTCACATTGCAAAGATAACGCGCGGTATCTCATGGTGAAGTTACTGCTGAGGAAGCAGGAAACCTGGCACCGCCTCGACGCACTAAAGTATGAAGGCGAACTTGGCTCCGTTTCAGCCATAGTTGAAGCGATCGACGAACTGTGCAAAATGGGTCCCAAGCCATTGGATGTCATCAAGAAAGAAGAGCCGGAGGAACAAGGAACCATCCCCCTTATAGTAGTAGAGGGCGCCGCGAGTCCCCAACGAGAACACGACATGCCAATGCCGATGGATGTAGAAGCTCCTGAGCTCCCAGAAAAGGACAAACCCTTGGCATTGGCCAGGGATGAACGGGAAATGGATCTAAAAAGTCTATTGGGATGCTTGAAAGTGGACGAACTCAAAGTTATCGCGAAGCAGCTGAAACTCAAGAAGACAAACCAGAAGGTAGGCTCCATTTTCAAAAATTTAAACGATATTCAGTTGAATGCATCCCTTGCAGAAAGACGACCTGATCAGAGACCTCCTTGGCGCATCATCCTCGCAATTAACATTGTCGGTTTGTGTCTGCAAGGACGGTGTTGCACAAACCAAGGGTCACAATTACCAGCAAACCAAACTGACATTTGGAAAATTGAAGTCTCAGAAAGATAGGTTGAAGGAGCTTGTCCTTCAACGCATAGGTGTGTGCATCGGATTTTGGGTGGCCGTAACTCATCCTGTCCTGAAGTTAAATGCGTGCGAGTTGATGAGGAATTCTTCGGTGTGATACATCGAGTGAACCTCGTTTATTTCCGATTGTAAGTAGTCACCCTACAATCGGTGTGAGAGACTCATTCGTCCCTAGAACCCAGTATAGTCCCGATATAAACGTTGCGGCGCTGTTAACCCGCTTCGGCAAACGAGCCTACGCTGGCTACGACTACAAACGCACCAGAAATATTTGGCCCTCTCGCCAAGCGCTCATCGACTATGAACGAGTGTTGATTATCGAATCACAAGTCGACTCGCTGCTTGTTGGGAATATACCTCTCTTGGCTGGCAGAGTCGCTGGGAGTGAAACTCCTGCCCCAAAATTGTCACCAACTCCCGTCACCCCTGGAAACGTAAATGGTAGCAGAGAGGGAAAAGAGATTGGAGAAGAAAACATGGAACCCGATCTCAAGCCGGATGGTACTCGCGTACGGGGTGCACGCATGGTGAAGGACATTCTTGAGCGAGAGTATCCTCATTGGCAGGATCTCGTGGAGACCAAAGGCGAAGAAGGTGGCCGAGCAAACGGACTAGAACGCTTCCATCACGGTTTGTTTCAATTGGTGTTCGCTTCCTCTTCAAAGCTGGATATTACTTGCAGGACATGTTCTCACACGAATCGTCTTCAAAGCGTGTGCTGCACTCGGTACACTTGGGGAGTACGAACGGGAACTAGAGGTTCTTGCAGCCCTTCTAGAACAAAAGAGGTGGCGAAGAGGGCGACGTGGGAGGTGGCATGAACGGCGAGCACTAATTCTCTCGAAGTACTGCCATTCCGACGAACGAGCGTTGGATGCAGTTATAGAAGGCCTGAAAGATCCTGACACACATATCGGTGAGATTTGCAACATGGATACATTAATTGTGTGTGCTAAAAATTCACAGTCTTCCGTCCGAAGCTCCAAAGATGTCTGAAGAATTTAGAAAAGACACTCAAGATCCGTCAACAAGAGCGACACGCGTGCGACGGCGTCCTCGAAGATGCCAGTGAAGTAGTTTTTGAAGCAGTCCGCCTCAAACATCGAGTAGCTAGCCTCAAGCTTGATCACACGGGCAGATGCATCAATGCCGATACACCACGGCAAGCGAATCAGGATATCAAACGCTACTATTCACCTGTGGTTAGCTCTGTGAAACCCGAGCCTAGCTCGAGTGTGGCAACCCCATCTCCCCGCAAGTCACCGGTAAGGCGATTAGATTACAGTCTTTGTATTGCAGGGATGTTCACGTTAGTGCAGTCAGATACGCCGAAAGGAAAAACTCTTTGGTTAGGTCGAAATGAAGAGGAACTGACTGTCGAAGCTCTTGCCCTCCAACGATACGAGCAGGAAGGTTTCAAGGGGTTCGCATCTCCTTTCACGATCCGTGCGCACTGTCTAATCATTGTTCATGCAGCATTCATTGTGAAAGTCGAATCATTACCTTGTTGTTTGGCCTCCTTTTTTGGGACATCATTTTTGAAGCAGTTCCCGGCGCATTCGAAACGCCTTACCAGACTGCCCCTCTCGACATTGCGGAGGATTCGTTTTATCATGCTCGGAAAGATCTCATGGAAGAACGACTCCTTGCAATTGAAGCTGGAAGAGGAGCCGAGCTCATTCGAGAGGTCGACGCGAAGCACAGAGCCAGTGGGACTTGGTGTGTTGGTGTTCGGTGGGACCTGCTTAATAGCGAGGACCTTGTCGACATCGTCGAGGTGATTCTACTCTTGATTCCAGACGTCCACATCAGCTCATTGATGGAACATCCAACAGTGCATCGGTGGGAAAGCGCTCTCTGTCATCTGTCGCGTTCTCTGCGAAGACTATACGTTTGGGACGTCCGGAGGCCCTGACCTCTTCCTGTGGAACGCTGCAGAGGGCAAGTGCAAGTTCGTGGAGGTCAAAGGCCCCGGAGACACTCTGCAAGAGAACCAACGGGTACGCGTATACGTCGTCCGATGTTTGCTCAGCTCTGACAAATGGCATGTCAAGGTCTGGATCAACATATTGCTGAAAGCCCCCGTGGCGGTAGAGAAATGTCGAGTCGTCGAGAGTGGGCAAGAGACCGACAAGAAGCCGAGCACGCGCAAGAAGGCGAGGAAAACACCTCGAAGAAAAGAGGAAGATATGCAAGTCGACGGAGAAGATGCGGACGCCCTGCCGAGCGTGTTTGAGGATCCACAGGATACGACGGATGTGACGATGGAAGAACGGCCTCTGGACGCCCGCTCTCCGCCCAACTTCGCTGTCGTCGACTCCTCCAGTGTGCGCGCCCGGATGCAAAGGGGGACGTCGTCCAGTCCATTGAAGCGCAAGGTCAGTTCCCCGGAAGCTACACCTTCCAAGAGGCCGAGAGGATCATAGATTTCTCTGTCTTGTTTATCGTCTCCTTTTTTTATGACATGAGGATGAGGTTCACTTGTTTCGTGGGCGATTTTCGCTATTTATTTTGGTTTTAGTTCCTCTCGACTAGCGTATCTATTAATGTTATCCTGTTGATTTATTTTTTGGGACACTGTAATCCAGCGCGACTTTCTGGAGTTACGCTGACTTGTATCAGTCTTCCGAACCATGAATATTGCATGCCACCATCACTGCCAACCCTGTTCTGAGTCTCGAGGTCAATGCGACGATCACACTTTTGGACATGGGCCGGAAAGAGTAGATCATATTCCAGCACGATGGGACTACATGAGAGAAAAGGTCTACTCGATTTTATACTTCCATAGGGCGACCGATAAAGCTAGTACGTGCGCTTGAAAGGAGGAACGGGCTTGCACTCGTTCTCGTCGAGGGTGTTGCTGATGACGTTGCGGTACTTGATCGTGACATCCGGCGAGCTGACATCTTGCCAGGTGAGAGTGTGCTTCATCCAGTTCTCGTCGTCACGCTGCAAGATGCAAAGGATTGAACGATATGGTAAAACGGGCGTAAGATGGATAACTGACCTCTGGGAAGTCTTCACGGGCGTGGGCACCGCGGGATTCCTTGCGAGCGGCAGCAGCCGTGATAGTCTGGACAGCGCACTGGAGAAGGTTGCGCAGCTCCAGGGTCTCGACAAGGTCACTGTATGCACGTCAGTCTCTCAATCGTTCATCGCCCTGCGACAAGTCACATACGAGTTCCAGATCATGCTCCTATCCTTGATACCGACGTCCTTGAAGGAATCGTAAATGGTACGCAGCTTCTCAACACCCTCGTCCAGAGTCTGTTGAGTGCTGTTATGCAAATGTATGCAAGTGAGCTTCACGGGGCAAGGTAAGCTTGGAAATTGCTAACCGGAAGACAGCGGCATCGGTTTGCATTGCCTTTTGCATGTCCAGTCTGATAGAGGCAGTCGGCTTAGGGCCATCCGCGTTGCGAATCTTGTCCAAGACCTCGACGCTGTCAATGCCAGCCTCGCTAGGAATCTGTTTGTGTGGCTTTCCGGGTGCAAGGTTGTCCTTGATGTGGTTTGCGCACGCACGACCAAATACGACAATGTCGAGAAGAGAGTTTGCACCGAGACGGTTGGCACCATGGACAGACACGCAGGCAGCCTCGCCAGCAGCATATAGACCCGGGACGACCTTATCCTTGCCATTCTACAAAAGTATATCAGTTAGTGAACAAATACCATGCACTCAATCGGCGTACCTCGTCAACCGTGAGCACCTCCCCAGTGTATTTCGTGGGAATTCCACCCACTGAATCATCATCAACTCATGCGAACGGTCATAATGAATCCAGACTTACTGTTATAATGGACCGTAGGCAAGACTGGAATCGGCTCTTTGGTGACGTCGACACCAGAGAAGATAGCAGCAGTCTCCGAGATACCAGGCAGCCGCTCATGAAGGACTTCAGGGGGAAGATGGCTGAGCTGCAGATAGAGGTGGTCCTTTTCAGGACCGACACCACGTCCCTCACGAATCTCGATAGTCATCGACCGCGAGACGACATCACGAGAAGCAAGATCCTTTGCAGTAGGGGCGTAACGTTCCATGAAACGCTCACCCTCAGAGTTCAGCAAGTATCCGCCCTCACCACGAGAGCCTATATCGAAGCGGGTGATATCACTTATACATTCTGTGTCAAAAGTATGCAGCTTACCTTCGGTGATAAGACATCCAGCGCCGTAGATACCAGTTGGGTGGAATTGAACGAATTCCGAGTCTTGCAAAGGAAGACCGGCACGGGAAACCATGGCGTTACCGTCACCAGAACAAGTGTGTGCACTCGTGCAGCTAAAGTAAGTTCGTCCATAACCACCAGTCGCCAAGACGGTTTTGTGGGCCCTGAAACGGTGGAGGGTGCCATCTTCCATGTTGAGTGCAATGACACCCACGCACTCGCCGTCCTGCATGATCAAATCGAGGGCAAAGTACTCGATGAAGAAGTTGGTGTTATGACGGAGAGACTGGCCATAGAGGGTGTGGAGCAATGCGTGACCGGTACGGTCAGCGGCAGCTGCACAGCGGTATGCCTGGCCACCTTTGCCATACTTCAAAGACTGACCACCGAAAGCACGTTGGTATATTTTCCCATCCTTTGTTCGTGAGAAAGGCACGCCGTAGTGCTCGAGCTGGGGCGAGTGGTTGGTCCGCGTCACCAGGATGATGCGTCTAAGGCGTACCTCGATCACGGATCTCGGTGCTTCACGACACATGTAATGGATGGCATCTTGGTCGCCAAGCCAGTCTGAACCTTTAACCTGAACCAAGCAACATGAGCTGAGGACGCACGCGACTCGAGGTCACCGCACCGTATCGTACATATGCCATCTCCAGTCGTCTTCGGTCATGTTCTAGAAGACAAGATATGATCAGACGTATAACGAGAAGAAGACATTATGAATACACACGCCCAGCGCCGCATTGATACCTCCCTGCGGAATTTAGTCAGCAACGCCGAGATGCAAAGAGATGCACGACCCGCCGACTGACCTGTGCGGCGACAGTGTGACTGCGAGTGGGGAATAACTTGGTGATACACGCAGTGTTGAGGCCCGCCTCTGCGAGACCAAAGGCGGCTCTGAGACCGGCACCGCCAGCACCACTTTCGAGGGCGAGGTTAGACTCGGAAGACGCGTCGGATTGACGAACTTACACGACTATTGCATCGTATTCGTGCTCGATGAGTGGATACTTTCCGGACGACCAGGACTGGGACAGGTGCGGTGAAGTGAAGTTTAGGGAAGTTGTGCGGGGATAATAATACCTTGACTTCCTGGGC